>ONZH01022722.1:0-27677 GCA_900303285.1 Rhinella marina
TTCGGTCCCCAGCCGCCACTATTTTCCCGATGTGCCGTCCCAGCCCTACACCAGCACGTGTCACAGAACATCATCCGTGCCCTGACCAACGCTGTTTCTGAGAAGGTCCACCTAACCACGGACATGTGGACAAGTGCTGCCGGGCAGGGACACTATATCTCACTGACGGCACATTGGGTTAACTTGGTGGAGGCTGGGACCGAGACTGACCCTGGGGCCGCTCATGTACTGCCCACACCGAGGATTGCGGGGCCTACCTCGGTCACGGACTCTCTGACGTACTATGCTTCCTCCTCCTCCTCCACCGAATTACCATCCGTGGGCACGGCGCCTTCAGTCGGTAGCTCTAGGCGCAGTAGCAGTGCCGTGGGTAAGCGCCAGCAGGCGGTGCTCAAACTGCTGAGCTTAGGTGACAAAAGGCACACCGCCCAAGAGCTGTTACAGGGCGTCACGGCGCAGACCGATGTGTGGCTGGCACCACTGAACCTCAAGCCAGGCATGGTTGTGTGTGACAACGGGCGTAACCTGGTGGCGGCTCTGCAACTCGGCAGACTGACACATGTGCCATGCCTGGCCCACGTGTTCAATCTCGTAGTTCAGCAGTTCCTCAAGACATACCCCAATCTGTCTGATTTGCTCACCAAGGTGCGCCGCATCTGTGCGCATTTCCGCAAGTCGAACACAGATGCTGCCACTCTCAGGGCAGCGCAGCGCCGCCTACAACTGTCTGCTCACCGACTGTTGTGCGACGTGCCCATGAGATGGAATTCGACAGTAAACATGTTATCCAGAGTTTACAAGCAGCGCAGATCGATTGTAGTCTGCCAGATATCAACTTCCACCAGAACTGGTAGTCAGGTCAGTCAGATTCCTCAAGTCTAGAATGAGGAGTGGACGTGGATGTCTGATATCTGCCAGGTGTTGAGCAACTTTGAGGAGTCAACACAGATGGTCAGCGGCGATGCCGCCATTATCAGCCTCAACATCCCGCTGCTTTGCCTGTTGAAAAACTCACTGCTCAGCATCAAGTCGGATGCTTTGCGCTTGTCACAAGAGACAGTGGAGGAAATACGTCGCTTGATAGCCAGAGCACCCTCCGGTCTGTTTCTCAGCGCGTATCAGAGGAGGGGGATGAGGATGAGGAAGAAGAGGAGGAGAATGTCGGCGAGACAGTAGAGGGTACCAGTGCTCAGTCCTTAACTCTTGAGCGTGTATGGGCTGAAGAGGAGGACTTGGAGGAGGAGGAGGAGGAGGAAATGGAGAGTCAGGTCAGTGAGGAGAGGGAATTCTTGCGTGTTGGGACTCTGGCGCACATGGCAGACTTCATGTTAGACTGCCTATCCCGTGACCCTCGCGTTAGAAGAATTTTTTCAAACACTGATTACTGGGTGTTCACTCTCCTGGACCCACGGTACAAGCAGAACCTTTCCACTCTCATCCCTGCAGAGGAAAGGAGTATGAGAGTGAATAGGTATCAACAGGCCCTGGTGCACAAGCTGAAACAATTCTTCCCATCTGACGCCGCTAGCGGCAGAGGGCATGGTTCTGTGGGCCAAGTAGCGGGGGAGAGGAGGCGAGCAGGCAGCTTGTCCAGCACTGGCAGGGGAACGCTCTCCAAGGCCTTTGCCACTTTTATGTCACCCCAGCAAGACACTGTCACCTGTCCCCAGTCTAGGCAGAGTAGGGGGGAGCTGTACAGAAAGATGGTGAGGGAGTACCTAGCTGACCATACCAACGTCCGTAGCGATCACTCTGCTCCATACAACTACTGGGTTTCAAAGCTGGACACGTGGCCTGAACTGGCGCTGTACGCCTTGGAGGTGCTGGCCTGCCCTTCCGCTAGCGTGCTGTCAGAGCGGGTATTCAGTGCAGCTGGTGGCGTCATCACCGATAAGCGTACACGCCTGTCAACTGACAGCGCTGACAGGCTGACGCTTATTAAAATGAACAAAGCCTGGATTTCACCGGAATTCAAATCTCCTCCGGGGGAAAGCAGCTAAAGATTTAAATAACTTATGTATCCGATTCCTCTTCTCTACTCCTCTTCTCTACAACTCCTCCTCCTCCATATCGTCTTTGCCTAATGCTGACCCAAAAAACGCCATTTTTTAGAGGTCCAACTGGCACTCTTTTAGCACAATTTTTCAGGAGGGCCCCCTACAGGCCCTCTATTCAAACAATTTTTCAGGAGGGCCCCCTACAGGCCCTCTATTCAAACAATTTTTCCAGAGGTCCACCTACAGGCCCTCTCTTCAAACAATTTTTCAGGAGGGCCCCCTACAGGCCCTCTCTTCAAACAATTTTTCAGGAGGGCCCCCTACAGGCCCTCTCTTCAAACAATTTTTCAGGAGGGCCCCCTACAGGCCCTCTATTCAAACAATTTTTCCAGAGTTCCACCTACAGGCCCTCTCTTCAAACAATTTTTCAGGAGGGCCCCCTACAGGCCCTCTATTCAAACAATTTTTCCGGAGGTCCACCTACAGGCCCTCTCTCCAATTCCAGTTCCAAGTTTTATTTGCGCATACTGCATACATTTTTATTTTTGGGATAGGTGTGAAAAATAATATTACTTGCGAATCTATATTGCCCAACATTGGATACGGTAGCAAGTAGAAGACCAAACACATGCTGCTCACAGGGTTCCGCAAATTCCTGGTCCACCCGCAAATTCCTTGTCCACAATGTCAAGGAGGACGAGGTTCTGTGGATGAGCAACAAGTCCTTCTGTACTGAAATCGCCGACAAAGTCTCCATCTAAGAACACACAGACCATTGTGGAGAGAGCGGCACAGCTCGCCATCAAAGTGAGGAATCCCAACGCCAGACTGCGCAGAGAAGATAACGAATAAATATCTCTGTGGTTATTTTTGCTAAATAAAAGTTAACTAAACCCCCCAAAAAATTCATCTGTTCCTGTGCCTGATCCACCCAAGTTGAATCTGTCCCATCATGAGAAATTCCCCCCCAAGGAGTCCCCACTGTAACTTGCTTCCCATACAACTACCTCACCCCCCGACACCTGTGTCTCGCCATTGTCCACCACCTCCTCAGACAACACTGGTAAATCCCCACTGTCAGCACACGGAAACAGCAAAAGTTCTTGCGAATTAGGGCAGAGAATGTTCTGGGCTAGCATATCAGGGAAGGGGTGACTATGGGGTTCCAGGGAGTACGTGACCACATGCAATATCCATTTAAAAGTCATGCCACACTTGATGTAGCTCATAATTGACAATTGTACCGGTTGATGCAAAATTTTTAAGTTGGGGTCCTGCGTTGTCATTCTAACTACATCCGGCTGTTATCACCACCACACACGCTAGCCCAGGGGGCACTCCTCTGGCTCTTCCAGCGAAACCTCCTTCCCCCCAGCCTGCCCCCCCCCCCCCACCTACAGACCCTCTCTCCAAACAATTTACGTCTTTGTCCTATCTTTCTCTCTCTCCAAACCATTTTTCCGGATAGCTGCCATATACGGTTTTAAACTGAGTAGTATACATACCACAGTTGATCAATCTCATAATTTACGACTGTACCGGTTGATGCTAAATTTTTAAGTTGGGGTCCTGCGTCGTCATTCTAAATCCATCCGGCTGTTGTCACCACCACACACGCTAGCCCAGGGGGCACTCCTCTGGCTCTTCCAGCGAAACCTCCTTGCCCCAGCCTGCCCCCCCCACCTACAGGCCCACTCTACAAACAATTTAGCCGGATAGGGGACGTATCAGAAGTTGTACTGATGTTTGTTTTTGTTCTTCTTTTATCTGCCTCATGACCTGTGATAGGCAGAGCATGTCTCTGATCCCTCATAGTTAACCCACAAGTCTTTAAGATGATCAGACAGTCCCACCCTAAAATGACTTCTCAGTGTGGGATCGTTACATTCAGAGGACACGCACCATTTAAGGAACTCCGCACAGTAATCCTCAACTGAATGGTTACCCTGGCGGAGAGTTCTAAGTTGGCCTTCAGCAACTGTAGCCATATCTGGTTCCTCATATAGAAGACCCAAGGCCTGAAAAAATGCCTCTACAGACAAAAGACATGGAGAGTCAGATGGTAGTGAAAAAGCCCACTCCAGCGGATCTCCTTGCAGAAAAGATATGATTATGCCGACCCTCTGCTGCTCAGAACCCGAGGAGTGAGGACGCAAACGCGTCTATCAAATCTCGTTGATAGACCTGAAAGTTCTTCGGTCCCCCAAAAACCGATCAGGTAACTTAACATGTGGTTCAATATTGGGCTTTGGCATGGAGGGAACAGCTGCGGGTACAGACTGCAGCTGCTCCTGATGTTGGAGACTCTCGGCCAGATCCTGGATCATCTGAGCCATATTATGTATTTGATCCGTGAGAACTCACAATGGCTCCATAAAATTGGGCCTATGATTCTGTCACGAGGGGGGGTGAAGTAGTGAGCCCTGTCTGTAGTCCCAACCGCTGTCCCTGCCTACTTACACGGCCCGTCCTAAACAACGGCACGTAAGTGGGGAAGCACGCCGCCGGCTTCCCATGACAATAGCATTTACGTTTAACATGTTTGTCTTTAATTTTCCTTCTAATCTCCTGACAACTCTCACCTTAGCTTTCTTTGGTCCATGTTCAGTGGGGTACCCACCATGATATCAAACAGGACCGTGACTACTTTTCACCCTCTACCAGTGGCTTACCGCCAATATAGGCAGACCACGCAGCTGCTATGGGGCCCATGGCAGGAGGGGGCCCGGAGCGCATAGGAGGCCCTGCCTCCTGCAGACTTATAATCACTAGTACGTTACATGACTAGCTAATATCGGGCTACTAGTTAATATCCTTCATGAGGCTTACTTGTCTTCCGTCCCGGGCCCTTTCCCTCTGCTTATGGCCCCCCTCCCCCATTGTGTGCACAGCACGCTCCGATGTCCCTCCCTCCATGCCTGACCAGTGACAGCATAGCGCATCGCTCTCTATTCTGTCTGTTGGGCATTGCTACTCACAGACCAATCAGTGTATCGCTCGCAGCAGGCAGGCGCGGCAGTTGTATACTGTAGTCACGTGCTGTCTGCTCAGTCAGGCACCCACCAGAGAAGGGAGAATGCACTGCACTGAACACAGCCCAGGCCCCCAGTTTCACCGCCGCCGGCCCAGCAACACTTAGCCCATCCCAACTCAGTATCCCTGAAGTGACAGGTGTGATGAGCAGTAAAAAAAATTTAAACATTCAGCAATGTGTGGGACAGCCAATAGCAGGCCGCAATGAGAATGAGCCTTCCTAGAGTCAAGAGCCTTCCTGCTATTGGCTGCCCAAACACCCCTAAAACTTTTTTTTTTTAAAGTTTGGGTATACTTGAACTTCTTTAAGTCAGACATGCCCAAACTTTGGCCCTCCAGCTGGTGCAAAATTACCTTGCAAAACACTTGCATGCCCTGTGTTGTAATTGCAATAGATGGATAGATGTCCACAGGTTGAATAGATGTCCGCAGGTTGGACACTCCTGCTTGAATTAGGATACCGGACATTGTTTTGTTTTTAAGTTTTCATTTTTCTTCCGTATGTTCCTTGAGCCATAAATGGGGGTGTGGCGGGGGAGGAGCCAGGGCAGGTGGTGGGATGGGCCAGGGGTGGGTAGTAGGCGGGGTTAGGGGCCCAATTCAGATTCTTGCTATGGGGCCCAATGATTTCTATGTACGCCCCTGCCCTCTACATAGGCAGTCTAACAGACTACAAGTTTGAAGACACTTGTGATATTAATTACATGACACATCTTAGTTTAACAAGTCCATATGGTCAAATTATTTTCAATCTTTTCTAGGGGTAACATCATTTTTGTTGTGGCAAGTTTGTTTTTAAAATAATTCTGTTTAACTACAATTCAAAAGCAATGCCTGATTTTCAGTAAATTTTATTTATTATTACTTTTGTCAGTTTCCAGTTATTTCAGTGACAATTTGGGGTTTTTCTCTCCACGTATATACTTTTCTCATTCATTTTTTTATACAGCTTATTTATGGACATTGAATTTTGTGTGAGATTGTAATTCTCGTCCTTTTTTAAATTCCACATCTTTTTTTAGATCTACCAACTTAGGAGCACTAATGCCATGCTAAAGTCATTTATTATATATATGACAGTCATTAATTCTATACAACCTGTCCATATGACTAGATCCAACAGTCTTTAGCTATGTGAGACAATTTATAACTGTTGTAAAATCTGATAGTGAGGAAAGTCATTTTATGACCTATTGACAAAAGGTAAACATTTTTCCTGAATCTGCAGACTTTTGACAATTACAGTATATTTTATCAGTAAAAGCAACTGTAAAGAGAATAAGAGATGTTCATATTTACAGTGGAAGAAAATACATTCATCTGATAATTTTAGTACCATTTTTATGACTAAGCTTTTAAAACTAGCAGTAAAGATACATGCATTAGAAAGAAGAAATGCTGAGGTTCTATGTAATGTGTGCTGTGAATACAATTATTTATGTCATTTGAGTGTCTAGTTTCTCTGTGTGGCAGTTAGAGCACTGTCTGAATAAGAGGAAATGAGAGGCTTACATGCATTTGTAGGATTCATTTGCATTCATTTCCATGCAAAAGGGTGAATTTAGAAATTGGAGTAAATGTTACTGTAGGATAAGTTGCATTGATCTCATGAATACCTCATACAAATTTAAAGTGACGTTCCACATTTCAACCTAATTTAAATAAAATATTAAAGGGGTTTTCTGATATTTTAAAAAAAATGTCCCAGAGCAGGAGAATGTATGAAATTAAATTAATAAAATAAAAACACAATCATCTTTTAAATGTCACACCAGTCCTGCACTGCTGCTGTGGTTCCATGTCATTTAACATTCATGTGACTGCTGCAGCCAATCAGTGACCTCAGTAATGACCTCCTTTTCATGTACACATAAGCAGTGAGGCCAGTGGTTGGTTGCTGGGTAATGGGAATGATGGAACGTCATATCATCACTAAAGGTCTAGCAACAATCAGAGAGACAGAAAAGGCAGAACATGTTATAGATGAATACTTTTTTCACACATTCCTCTGCCATACACAAAGATTTCAAAAATCTACACCCCCCAAGGTGTTTTGGGTCCTAATGGCCAACCTTTTTTATGTTGTCACATTCCAATAGATTTATTTTACAGTGTTTCCCATGCAGTATAAATACTGAGTTAGTATAAATAAAGTGCTATTAAATCTAAGTCAATGGAAACAGTGCTGTATCAACAAGCTCCCTCCACTACAAGTTTGTGTGTAGTTCCAATGCTTACTTCCAGATATGGAGCTACAGCTGATTGTGGGGGTATTGAATCCCCACCAGTCGGATAGTCATCACCTATCTTGCACAGCAGCCACAAACTAAGTGAATGAGGTTTTTCCTCAGTTAGTCACTAGAGCTGTCTGACATCTCATTCTGTGACAAGTCAGTAAGTGAGTAAGCTATTCACTCTCTGCTGAGCCAATCCAATGGTGGGTTAATAGCTTGCATCATCACACTCAGCCAGTCACTCTTGCGACTAACTGAAGGTGAGAAAAGCAAGCCTGGCCCGCATGTAGATCACCATAAGGTCTCGGGAGGACAGGATAGTCTGAAGATGTAAATCAGGTGTTTGAAAGGTGGTTGTGGATGTAAGAGTAGTAGTTGCTTTACCTCCATTTCTATTTTCTCTTGCTGTAACCATTACTCTGAGGGGCCATGACTTAGAAGGGTTGGTTGGTATGGCTTAACTGGGATAGGCACAACTGAGGATGTCCTCCTATTGGGTTATGTAAATGGCCTTCCTAGCCACAATGTTAATAAAAATTCCCACACAGAAGACACCCACACAGAGACACACACCACAAGAATTTGCTCTAGTTCTGACAGCTTTTTTTGACGCCACTCCAACAACGGCAGTGGCATCACCAGTTCTCAAGCTGACCATTGCAGAAGCACATCTGTTGTGGCAGTTTTTTTTTTGGGGGGGATGTTTTGGCCATTTCCACTCTTTATCAACACCACCAACCTCTTCTGATGTCTTTACCTCCTTATCACCCTGATCCTATTCCCAGGTCCTGTCCAATACACAATTCTCATCATCATCATCCTTGCCATTTTTCTCAGATTGTGATATGTCATGGGCCATCAACATTCCCACCTCTACTGTATATTTTCTTTGAGTGCTGTTACCACCAGAGCTACCAGTGCCCCAACTGTCACCACCAACATGGCTACAACCACCACCAACACACGTAAACATTTCATCATCATCATGTCCTCATTTTCTTTCTTTACCTCCTCCACATTGCAGTCTAAATGCTGACCATTCTCATACAGTAGATCATATTTTGCATTGTACTCTTGGTGTTGTCTCTTAGAAGAAAATGTGGCATGAGGGGTTAAGGAAGAAAGAGATGAAAGAGCGGGAAGAATTCACTGAGCACTGGCTCAAAAGCATGGTGTCAGACTCAACATCATCCTGCTGTTACTGAGAAGATAAATAAGTCATCCAGTCCACACTATGTTTTACCTCCTCTCTCATAATAATCTGTTAACTACAGGAGGCAAAGGACATCTGTGCCCTCTTTTACTACTGCTCAAATGGCCGGTGCCAACAGTATTACTGCCTTTTCTAATTACTGTACAGCCAACCACATTCCCACTGGTTGATGATGTAACATAGTAACATAGTTTATAAGGCTGAAAAAAGACATCTGTCCATCCAGTTCAGCCTGTTATCCTGCAAGTTGATTCAGAGGAAGGCAAAAAAAAACTGTGGGCAGGGGTGGGATTCAAATTTGTAACAACAGGTTCCCTACTCAACGGTGGACATGCGGCGTCAAGACACGTTTACATATACATACACTATATATGTAACACACATATACATAAATACACCATATATACACTAAACACACATACCACTGAACTTTTAAAAAGCCTAAGTAGCGAAACTATGGAATGGAAGCACTCTTCTCCAGTCAGAGTGTCGTATCGGGATTCAGCTGGTAACACGGTTCTCTAAACCAGCTGTAATTTTAACAACCAGATCTGGAGAACCTAAGGGAACCGGCTAAATGTCTGCCTGTGAGGTAGAAGCCAATTTTCCTCACTTTAGGGGGAAAAAATCCTTCCTGACTCCAATCAAGCAATCAGATTAACTCCCTGGATCAACAACCCATCTCTAGTAACTATAATCTATAATATTATTGCACTCCAGAAATACATTCAGGCACATCTTGAATTCTTTTAGTGAATTCACCATCACCTCCTCAAGTCTATATCTGCCAATTAATTTTAAAAAATCTAACTAGTTATTGTCTTCTCTTTACTGTGAAATAACCTCTCTAATCATAAACTAGCTGTATTCTGTGTTTTAAGATCTTTTTCCTATATAACAGGTGTGTTATCCCTGCATAAAGACACAGCAGATCCTGGCTAGGAGTTCATATTGTAACTATAAAATCACAGCTATTTGTCATTGCAACTTTATGATTGGCTGAGGCTGACTGCAAGGCATAATGGGCAAGCCTGCTGGGTCAGGGTCACGAGATCCTCTTTCATCTCATCTTCTTTGTATTCCGATATGTACTGTAAAATGACCAATGCCATTTTGATCACTTTATGTAGGACAAATTCCAAAAACTTCAGATTTGTTGGAAGTCCTTTATCTGCTTCCAGGAACGTAGGTTGGGTCCAACTCCTCAACTTGTGTTATCAGATGTGGAGGTCATTATTTTTATATACTCCAGCAGTGGTACATAGAGACGTTTGCCCTCTTGCTCCCTGGGTCAGCCCATTGGGAGGCCACTTCATTACCTGGAATAAGAGCCACCTTTTTCCATCTATCTTACACCACCCGATATAAAGTAATTTACCCTAACAGTCATCCTTTTACAGACCATATTAGAGCTTAACGGTCAGATCTAAACAAGACCCATTTAATCACCACAGATGAACCAGTATTAATGCAGTATGTCTAAAAATATAAGAAACACTATTACATACTGTATGTGATTTTGACTGAAGGCTTGAGACATATAAACCAAATTCCTTGTGATTACACCAAGACAGAGTCTAAGAGGAAGCTTTAAAACATATTTTATCATACAACACATTCCACTACTACCACATTAGCAGGATCATTAAGAGGTGGTGGACCATTGGCATTGACTAGAATTAATTTAACTATACCAGCAAAAGAATTTAGAGGTGTTTGACCTGCACATAGATGTTAAAGATCTGTCAGCAGATTTGTACCTATGAAACTGGCTGACCTGTTGCATGTGCGCTTGGCATCTAAAGGCATCTGCGTTGGTCCCATGTTCATATGTGCCTGTATTGTTGAGAAAAATGTTGTTTTTTAATATATATATATATATATATATAATATATATATATGCAAATAAGCCTCTAGGAGCAATGGAGGTGTTTCTGTTACTCCTAGAAGCTCTGCCCTCTCTGCAACTGCCACACTCTCTGCACTTTGATTAGCAAGGCCAGGCATAATTATGTTTACACTGCCTGACCCTGATAATCAAAGTAGAGAGGGAGCAGCAGTAGTAGAAAGAACTGAGCCTATAGGTCTAATGAGAATTTCACATTTCTTGGTCACCTATCTCTCCACAAAAATTGCAATAGTGATGCAAAGAAAAAATGTTTATAAAGGTTTTTTAAGTAGTAAAATATAATAAAAACTATTTGGTATCACTGTAAGGGCCTGTTCACACGACTGAGTGAACGGGTCCACATCTGTTCTGCAATTTTGCGGAATAGATGCAGCCCCGTTCAATTCAATGAGAGCAGGCAGCCGCGGCTCCGTGCCGCGGTTCCGCTAAAAAACATAGAACATGTCCTATTCTTGTTCACACAAGTGGACAAGAATAGGCATTTTGAATGGGGTGCCGGGCCATGTGAGGTCATCTTACTGTGCCCTGTCCCTCAGACTGTGTCCTAAATGAGGTCACAGGGGCTTTAAAACATTTATTTGATACAAAAACATTGTGCAGATCATAAATTAATCTAAAATGCTTCACAGTGTGTTCTTATAAGAGGAGCAGTATTGTTTTTCATCTAGGTATTCAATGAGCATCTTGTGACTTGGGTTGCCAGTTCATCAAGCTATATTACTTTGTTTTTTTTCTGAAATGTAAACTGGGAATGTAATCCATGAGAGTTAAGATCTGTGAAGCAGAATATTCATCCTATGCATCAATGAATCAAATGCTGTCTATCATTTCATATGTCCCAAGCACATCAATTCTCATGTTGGTCATGCAATCTTGCTTGTTTAATGATGTCTTACTAATGGACATACTACATTTAATTTTTGCTTCACAAAAATATAATCAAAAATGAAAAGATAAAATATATACAAAATATAAAAATGATTTACATTTCTATAACAAGAAGATATTTATATGCATTTCTATGACTGTTACAGCATAAATCAAACACACTTATTGTTTAATCCATTAAGGACGCAGCCTACTTAAAGGGAAGTCCAAGATAATTAAAAACGCAGGAAGTACATAGCAGTAAATATCGTAAAATAACATACATAACAAGTCATACTCAACCCTTTCCACCCCTAACACTTTCTGCATAGAGCTCTAGTCCTCTAACTCTATAAGTCCAAGTCCCCCAAGTGTTTTTTGCTGACTGTTGCGCTCAACATCCAATAAACACTACATCACCTGTTTTTTTTGTTTTTTTTTATCTCTGCATTTCAACAGCCATTATTTTTTTTATTTTTCAGTCAACATGGCTAAATGAATGAGATCTTACTTTATGGAAGCAAGTTTTTTTTTAATGCCACCATTTTAACATTAAAAAAAAAATAAATTGGTGATGACAGTATGAAGAAATAATGGACTTATTGGTGGTGACAGTATGAAGAAATAATGTACCGTATTTTTCGCTTTATAAGACGCACTTTTTCCCCCCCAAAAGTAGGGGGGAAATTGCGGTGCGTCTTATAAAGCGAATACAAGTGAGCGCTTCCATTATAGAAGCGCTCATTTGTATGTTTTAGCTGCGGCACCCCCATCAGACCTCAGATCAGCCCACCCAGCCACATAACAATAAAATAAAAACCTCACTTACCTGTCCTGCACCGCGGCTCCGCTCCGGGTCCGGCGCTCCTCTGGCTTCCCGAGCCGGCGCTGCACTGTCCTGACTGCGTACAGCGTCGCGCCGGCCTTAGAAGCCAGAGGAGCGCCGCACTCGGTTCGGAGCCGCGGCGCAGGACAGGTAAGAGAGGTTTTTATTTTATTGTTATGGGGCTGAGTGGGCTGATCTGAGGTCTGATGGGGGCACACTGGGCTGTTCTGAGGTCTGATGGGGGCACACTGGGCTGTTCTGAGATCTGATGTGGACACACTGGGCTGTTCTGAGGTCTGATGGGGGCACACTGGGTTGATCTGAGGTCTGATGGGGACACACTGGGCTGATCTAAGGTCTGATGGGGGCACACTGGGCTGTTCTGCGGTCTGATGGGGGCACACTGGGCTGGTCTGAGGTCTGATGGGGGCACACTGGGCTGTTCTGAGATCTGATGTGGACACACTGGGCTGTTCTGAGGTCTGATGGGGGCACACTGGGTTGATCTGAGGTCTGATGGGGACACACTGGGCTGATCTAAGGTCTGATGGGGGCACACTGGGCTGTTCTGCGGTCTGATAGGGGCACACATTTAATTCAATTCATTCACTTTTTAGGAGGGCGAGTTGAGCAAAAGATCACAATTCTGGGACTGGGATTTTTTTTTTGTTTTATGGAGCCAGTACATCTATAACTATCTATCTATCTATCTATCTATCTATCTATCTATCTATCTATCTATCTGAAAAGGTTTAGAATGCTTAATATTTTTTTTTATATTTTTAAAAAGTTATTCAACAGTTTTTTCTTCTACAGTTTTTTTTAGTTCCCTTTAGACTTGAACCTGCGCTCACTCTCTATTTCTACTCATTCAGATGCTGAGGTCGCTCTTGACAGTGACAGCTGACTGTTTGAACTGCTGGAACCAGAGTTATTTCCAATCCTAGTAATGAGTATACCAGCTACATAACACAGCTGGCACCCACAAGAGATGGTGGGGGGCAATCTTCTGAGCCTGAACCATCACTGTGAAGTAGTATTTTAGCACATTTTTTAAGACCAGCGTTTTTTTAGATGTTGGTCTTAGTAAGCCCCGGCGCTGGTGTTGGATCCACCGGACTTATGAAAAGATGCCAGCCTCTTAATAACCTTGGTGGATCCACCACTGCTTCTAAATGTAAGACAGTTTCCAAGCTGTCTTATATTTAGACCATTTTCTATGCCTAAACCAGGTGTAGAAAATGATGAATGAGACAGGTCCACCGGCCCATCCTCTTCTCCGCCCCGCACACCCACTTTTTTGTGACCTTTGGCCACAATCTGCTCCAGAAATAGGCCTAATATAAACATGTTTTTGTTTAATAAATGAGTGTTGTTAACCCCTGCACCCAGTGTCATAATAGTACATCAATAAGCATGAAGTAGTTAAAAAAATACTAAACACAGAAATTAAAGATGAAAGTAGGCAGTAGATAAACTTACCCATACTATCAGTCCACAGGATTTAATTTTTCACACCCATATAGAGCTGACACACTCTGCAGCACTTGCTTGCTGTCTCCAATAGAGCTCACAATGTAAGTTCCCTATCAGTATGGCTTTGGAGCAGGGGTGGACTGAGAACTTAAAGTGGCCCTGGAGAAAAACTAGAAGTGGCCCCATTTGGTAGGAAGATTCCAATTTACTGTAGGGAAAGAGAAGTAGGCCAGCATACCAAATACCACAGTGCAACATAAAATTATACCACCCACTTCACAGTATTCAACTTTATTACCTTCATGAGATTGGTGATACAGTTGAATTCAGGGGGGCAGATCCAGCTGCTTTAGAGTGTGGGAGGAAACGCATGCAAACACAGGTAGAACACACATGCTCCATGCACCTGTTGTCCTTGGTGGGATTCAAACTCAAGGCCCAGTGCTAACCACTTAGCCACCATGCTGCCTATGTTCTGTATCTTTTTGAAACAAACACTTTTTTGTACAAATGTTGCTGATGACACAGGTATTAAAGGGCATCTGTCAGCAGATTCATACCTATGAAACTGGCTGACCTGTTGAATGTGCGCTTGGCTGCTGAAGGTGTCTGTGTTGGTCCCATGTTCATATGTGTTCACATTGCTGAGCAAAATGATGTTTTAAATATACTGTATGCAAATGTGGCTCTAGAAGCAACAGGGTGTTGACATTACTCCTAGAGGCTCAGCTTTGGCCACTTTCACACAAGCGTATTGGAATTGGTGAGTATTCTGGTTCTAGAATATATATGTATTCCTGATGATATACCATCAGTATTGCTTCAGGATGTCATCAGGATTTCCATGTATATTCTTTCCTCCCTGCACTTTTGATGCACTCCCATAGACGTAATATAAGTATTTGGAAACAAATACACACAAAACTCGCTGTGGATTTAAAATACTGATGGAAATTATACTCCCATGTGAATAGATCTATTCATTAACATTAGCAGCGGATTCTGGTACATAAAATCCAACCCGTATATGGAGTGAAAATACGCTTGTGTGAAAGAGGCCTTTCTCTGCAACTGCCATACCTCCTGCACGTTGATTGACAGGACTAGACAGGAAAAACGTGATCATGCCTGGCCCTGTAGGGCACTGCAGTTGCAGAAAGAACAGAGTCTCTAGGTGTAACGACAGCACCCCATTGTACTCTAGCGGATTAACATCCATAGAAACGCACCATGATTGCTATGCTTTCTATCCCCTCCCTTAATTCAACTATGGGTGAGGATAGCTTTCAAATGATTTGCCCTCCTAAAAACAATCTTAGGGTGATCCAAAACTAAATGGCCAATATCAGGATCATTTAGTACTATATACCAGTTTTTTCAACAAATTTTTTAACCTGTAAGCCATCTATCGAGCAACTTGTAACAAAGATGGAATCAAAGATGCAAAATCAGAATCTTTACTACAATTGTGTTTAATCCTATTAAATTGTTCCTCTGGCATATATTTTAACCAAAGAGAAAAATGACAGCTATCAGATGCTGTGTACAGATGCTGTTCAGCCTAATGATGGGGAATGGTGACACCCACTTGCTAATTACGCTATGGCTCCACAAAGACTTTCTGCAGCTTAATTGATTTTATCTATTGATCTGACGATTTGACTATGTAACTATTGAACTGATTTTAATTGCATGACAGCTGCAGGTCACAAAACTGCATGTAGCTCAATATATAGCTTTCTACTGCTGTGGTAACAGCACAGTTTAAATCTTAATATAAGTTTGGTGGGCACACTCTCAATCTGGGTCCTTTTTGTAATACAATAATAGTACCTTATATTAATATGATAAACGTACTGTTTCAACTTGTGTTAAAAATATAGTGCATTTATTATATAAAAGTAGCGTGTAAAATATAAATCAATATATAATAGGATCCTATTAAAAAATAGTACAATAAAGGTCCATAATTTTATATATAAAAAAAAATGAAAAATGAAAAATAAAAAATAAATAAAAAATAAAAATAAAAAATAAAATGTAGAATGATGTAATCCCTATTTAAAAATCCAAAAATAGTCAATTCTAGTTAGTGGTGGTACCTTAGATGATAGTCTCTATTAGTTTATGGCAGTATGGCAATATATTTCAATTGTTAGTAGTTGTCCCCATATAATCTAGTAATGCTGATATTGTTGCAGCGCTGATGTTCTTATTAGCGCTGTCTTCCAGATGGTGTTTATAATATATAGCAGTATTGCAATAGTTTGTTGTGGTTCCAGAAATTCTTATACCAGCGTTGGTATTGTATTGGCAATACTTCTATGTTGACAATGCTTAAATATTTCAATATTAGCAATACTTAACTTTTAATAGTATGTACATTACCCTTCCTCGGCAGTACTGGAGATTCTTTGAGTCCGGACTTGCGATGTAGGTCGGCCTCCCGTTTATTCAATGGAGCTTAGTAAGTTGATGCGGCTTACTCTGTGGCGTCCCACGTGGCCGCCAGCGGTTCTTTTGAAATGAAGTAAAGCGCTCCGTTTAGAGGTGGATGGCGTGTTATGTATATAGCAGTCACTTTACTGCAGTAGATGTTTCCTATTTGACTTGGCCGCGATGTATTATTTTCTTATCGATGTACAGTTTTTCAGTGAATTAGGAATACTGTAGTGTAGTGTAGTGTAGAATGACGTACTGTATCTTATAGTTTTTGTAAAATAGACATGAACTATGAAATAAGGATGCATCATTTGCAACTTGCCCTTTATTTTTAAAAGGAGATGGATCAACTTTTCTTCAACAAAATGAATACATTATTTGTAGAGATGAGCGAACATGCTCGTCCGAGCTTGGTGCTCGTTCGAGTATTAGGGTATTCGCATATGCTCGATACTCGGACGAGCATATCGCAATCCTCGAGGAAATGGCAACTTCCTCTTCCTGCATGTTAGGCGCCTTTTTTCAGCCAATCAACATGCAGGAGAGTCTTTGGTACCTCCTAGCATCAAGAGGGGCCCCTACAAGTCGATAGCAGGGATTGGCTGGCCAGATCAGATGACCTGGGAATATAAGAATCTGGTCCCGCGCTGCTCGCGTCAGACGCCGCCTGCATGAGATTAGGGATAGAGCCGCTGTCTGTCAGGGAGAGTGTTAGGGCCTGAATTTAGATGTTGGTTAGGCAGGAATCACCCACAAAGAACCCAACAGCCCTTCTAAGGGCTACAAGCACCTTTTTTTTTTTGGTCTCCTCCTGGCTGCTGGCTGGGACTTGTAGTGCAGCTACCACCATCTTGGCTGCACACTGTACACAGTGACTGGTGGCAGAAGGGACAGCACGTGGTCCACACAGACCCCAAAAAATTGCCCAAAGTCCTCTCAGTACTCATTTTTGCTGCTGCTGCTGCTGTACCTTGGCTTGCTGGGATCTGTAGTGCAGTCTAGGGAATACGTTTTTTCTCTCATTTCTATACACTACAGTCAAGTGAACAATTATGTAGTGTACTGTACAGTAGCATCAGTCTAGGGAATACGTTTTTCTCTCATTTCTATACACTACAGTCCAGTGAACAATTATGTAGTGTACTGTACAGTAGTGTCAGTCTAGGGAATATGTTTTTCTCTTATTTCTATACACTACAGTCCAGTGAACAATTATGTAGTGTACTGTACAGTAGCGTCAGTCTAGGGAATAATCTCATTTCTATACACTACAGTCCAGTGAACAATTATGTAGTGTGCTGTACAGTAGCGTCAGTCTAGGGAATACGTTTTTTTATATATCCTATAGTGCAGTGAAAAATTGAGTGGTTTGCGGTGCAATAGCCGCCGTCTAAAGACTACGTTTTTCCTCTCAGTCATATATACTACAGTGCAGTACGAAATTGTGTCGTGTGCTGCACACTAGCTGGAGTGTAGTAAATATACGTTTTTCCTCTCAGTTATATATTATACAGTGCAGTGCAAAATTCTGTTGTGTGCTGCACACTAGCCGGAGTGTAGAAAATATACTTTTTTTCCTCTCAGTTATATATTATACAGTGTAGTGCAAAATTCTGTCGTGTGCTGCAAACTAGCCGGAGTGTAGAAAATATACGTTTTTCCTCTCAGTTATATATCCTACAGTGCAGTGAAAAAATGAGTGGTTTGCGGTGCAATAGCCGCCGTCTAAAGACTATGTTTTTACTCTCAGTCATATATACTACAGTGCAGTGCGAAATTGTGTCGTGTGCTGCACACTAGCCAGAGTGTAGAAAATATAAGTTTTTCCTCTCAGTTATATATTATACAGTGCAGTGCAAAATTCTGCCGTGTGCTGCACACTAGCCGGAGTGTAGAAAATATATGTTTTTCCTCTCAGTCATATATACTACAGTGCAGTGCAAAATTTTGTCGTGTGCTGCACACTAGCCGGAGTGTAGAAAATATACGTTTTTCCTCTCAGTTATATATTATACAGTGCAGTGCAAAATTCTGTCGTGTGCTGCACACTAGCTGGAGTGTAGAAAATATACGTTTTTCCTCTCAGTTATATATCCTACAGTGCAGTGAAAAATTGAGTGGTTTGCGGTGCAATAGTCGCCGTCTAAAGACTACGTTTTTCTTCTCAGTCATATATACTACAGTGCAGTGCAAAATTGTGTCGTGTGCTGCACACTAGCCGGAGTGTAGAAAATATACGTTTTTCCTCTCAGTCATATATACTACAGTGCAGTGTGAAATTGTGTCGTGTGCTGCACACTAGCCGGAGTGTAGAAAATATAAGTTTTTCCTCTCAGTTATACATTATACAGTGCAGTGCAAAATCCTGTTGTGTGCTGCACACTAGCCGGAGTGTAGAAAATATACGTTTTTCCTCTCAGTTATATATTATACAGTGCAGTGCAAAATTCTGTAGTGTGCTGCACACTAGCCGGAGTGTAGAAAATATAAGTTTTTCCTCTCAGTTATACATTATACAGTGCAGTGCAAAATCCTGTTGTGTGCTGCACACTAGCCGGAGTGTAGAAAATATAAATTTTTTCTCTCAGTTATATATTATACAGTGCAGTGCAAAATTCTGTCGTGTGCTGCACACTAGCCGGAGTGTAGAAAATATACGTTTTTTCTCTCAGTTATATATCATACATTGCAGTGAAAAATTGAGTGGTTTGCGGTATAATAGCCGCCGTCTGAAGACTACGTTTTTTCTCTCAGTTATATATCATACAGTGCAGTGAACATACAAAATGTTGAACCCAAGGGCTAAGTGTCGAGGACGAGGGCGTGGACGTGGGCGTTCAAGTAGTGTAGGGGGCAGAGGCCGTGGTCCTGGGCAGGGTGACGCAGTACATGTTGATGAGGGAGCAGTGGAACGCCGCAGAGTTTCGCTCCCTAGTTTCATCTCGCAACTTACTGGTTCACGTGGTACACCACTATTGAAACCACAACAGTGTGAACAGGTGATGGCATGGCAGACAATGCGTCCAGTAATTTATCCACCACCCAGTCTTCCACGCAGTCCACACACGCTAGCCAAGGGAGTAGACCTCTGGCTCCTCCAGCTCAACCTCCTTCCCCCCAGCCTGCCCCCCCCCCACGGAAAGTATGGATTCAGATCTGGCATACTCACAGGAACTCATTTCAGGACCCTACCCAGAGACACAAACCACTGCTCAACAGCAACCTGAGCAGTTACTCTGTCCCGTTGCCCAAAATGTAGAACTTTCACAGTCTGTGGGTGATGAGAGTGTGGACTTAGTGCAAGTAGTGCGTGAAGAGGTGTTGGATGATGATGATGAGACACGGTTGTCAGACAGTGACGTTGTTGTCAGGGCAGTAAGTCCGAGGGGGGAGCAGAGTGAGGAATCGGAGGAAGAGCTGGTGGATGATGAGGTGACTGACCAAAGCTGGGTTGGTAAGCCAACTCAAGACAGTGCTTCTGAGGGGGAGGCAAGTGCAGCACCAGAACAGGTTGGAAGAGGCAGTGGGGTGGCCAGAGGAAGAAGCAGGGCCAGAGCAGGTAGATAAGCAACTGTTTCATGGAGTCAAGCTCCCGTGCCGAGGCCTAGATGTTCACAAGTCTGGAGGTTTTTTAAAGAAAGTGTGGATGACCGACGGTCTGTGGTGTGCAACCTGTGCCACACCAGGATCAGCAGGGGAGCCACCACTACCAGCCTAACCACTACCACCATGCGCAGGAATATGAGTGCTAAACACCCGACTCAGTGGAACCAAGGCCATTGACCTCCTGCGGGTCACACCACTGCCCCTTCCCCTGTGTCACGTGCTGGCTCGGCGAGTCAACCCCCCGCCCAGGACCTCGGCACGAGTGCCTCCCGCCCTACAACCACCCCTTCACCTCCACGATCCTCCACAACCTCCACCAATGTGTCACAGCGCAGCGTTCAGCTGTCTTTGCAGCAGACATTTGAGCGCAAGCGCAAATGCAATTCCAGCCACCCACATGCACAAGCCCTAAACGTCTACATCTCCAAATTGTTGAGCCTGGAGATGCTGCCCTATAGACTGGTAGAGACTGAGGCTTTCTGCAACCTGATGGCGGTGGCTGTCCCTCGGTACTTGGTCCCCAGCCGCCACTATTTTTCCCGATGTGCCGTCCCAGCCCTACACCAGAACGTGTCAGAGAACATCATCCGTGCCCTGACCAACGCGGTTACTGAGAAGGTCCACCTAACCACAGACACGTGGACAAGTGCTGGCGGGCAGGGACACTATATCTCACTGACGGCACATTGGGTTAACTTGGTGGAGGCTGGGACCGAGTCTGACCCTGGGGCCACTCATGAGCTGCCCACACCGAGGATTGCGGGGTCTGCCTCGATCACAGTTTCTCAGGCTTATTATGCCTCTTCCTCCAACCCCTCCTCCTCCTCTCAATTACCATCCGTGAGCACGGTGCCTTCAGTCGGTAGCTCCAGGCGCAGGTGCACTGTCGTGGGTAAGCGCCAACAGGCAGTGCTGAAACTGCTGAGCTTAGGTGACAAGAGGCACACCGCCCAAGAGCTGTTACAGGGCATCATGGCGCAGACCGATCTTTGGCTGGCGCCGCTGAACCTAAAACCAGGCATGGTTGAGTGTGACAACGGACGTAACCTGGTGGCGGCTCTGCAACTCGGCAGACTCACACATGTGCCATGCCTAGCCCACGTGTTCAATCTTGTGGTTCAGCGGTTCCTCAAGACCTACCCCAATTTGTCTGAATTGCTCACCAAGGTGTGAAGCATCTGTGCGCATTTCCGTAAGTCAACCACAGATGCTGCCACCCTCAGGGCAGTGCAACGGCACTTACAACTGCCAGCTCACCGACTGTTGTGCAACGTGCCCACGCGATGGAATTCCACATTACACATGTTAGCCAGGGTTTACCAGCACCGCAGAGCCATTGTAGACTGCCAGATGACAACTTCCACGAGAACTGGTAGTCAGGTTAGTCAGCTTCCTCAAGTCTACAATGAGGAGTGGACGTGGATGTCTGATATCTGTCAGGTGTTAAGCCACTTTGATGAGTCAACGCAGATGGTCAGCGGCGATTCCGCCATTATCAGCGTCACCATCCCGCTGCTTTGTCTGCTGAAAAAATCACTGCTCAGCATGAAGTCAGAGGCTTTGCGCTTGTCACAGGAGATGGGGGAAGAAGATACGTTGCTTGATAGCCAGAGCACCCTCAGGTCTGTTTCTCAGCGCGTATTGGAGGAGGAGGAGGATGAGGAGGAAGAAGAGGAGACTGTTGGCAATACTGAAGAGGGTACCTATGCTCATTCCTTCTTATCTGTTGAGCGTGTATGGGCTGAAGAGGAGGAGTTGGAGGAGGAGGTGCTGGCCTGCCCTGCCGCTAGCGTGTTGTCAGAGCAGGTCTTCAGTGCAGCTGGTGGCATCATCACTGATAAGCGTACACGCCTGTCAACTGACAGCGCTGACAGGCTGACGCTTATTAAAATGAATAAAGCCTGGATTTCACCGGAATTCAAATCTCCACCAGGGGAAAGCAGCTCAACATGAAGATTCTTTATGTATCCTGTCCTCCTCCTCCTCCTCCTTCTCTTCTTACACAAAAGCTGAGCCAACAGGCAATTTTTCAGAGGGCCAACTGGCTCTCTTTTCAAACAATGTTTAGGGAGGGCCACCTACAGGCCCTCTCTCCAATCAATTTTTAAGGAGTGTCAACTACAGACACTCAAAAACAATTTTTTAGGAGGGTCAACTAAAGACACTCAAAAACAATTTTTAGGAGGGTCAACTACAGACACTCAAAAACAATTTTTCAGGGGGGTCAACTACAGACACTCAAAAAAATTTTTAGGAGAGTCAACTTCAAACAGCCATTTGACTGCAATCTCAGTCTGCCAAAGGCATTGGTGGTTTCACCGCCATGCTGTGTCAGGCTACATTTTTGGGTGGTTTACCTGCTACCTCAGTCTAACTTGGTCACTCTGGGTTCACTGCCATGCTGTGTCAGGGTAAATTTTTGGGTGGTTCACCTGCTACCTCAGTCTCACTTGGTCACTCTTTTGTCACCGCCATGCTGTGTCAGGGAAAAATTGTATGTGCTTCACCTGCTACCTCAGTCTCACTTGGTCACTCTGTTGTCACCGCCATGCTGTGTCAGGGTAAAATTTTATGTGCTTCACCTGCTAACTCAGTCTCACTTGGTCACTCTGTTGTCACCGCCATGCTGTGTCAGGGTAAAATTTTATGTGCTTCACCTGCTACCTCAGTCTCACTTGGTCACTCTGTTGTCACCGCCATGCTGTGTCAGGCTACATTTTTGGGTGGTTCACCTGCTACCTCAGTCTAACTTAGTCACTCTGGGTTCACCGCCATGCTGTGTCAGGGTAAATTTTTGGGTGGTTCACCTGCTACCTCAGTCTCACTTGGTCATTCTGTTGTCACCGCCATGCTATGTCAGGGTAAAATTTTATGTGCTTCACCTGCTAACTCAGTCTCACTTGGTCACTCTGTTGTCACTGCCATGCTGTGTCAGGGTACAATTTTATGTGCTTCACCTGCCAACTCAGTCTCACTTGGTCACTCTGTTGTCACTGCCATGCTGTGTCAGGGTAAAATTTTATGTGCTTCACCTGCTAACTCAGTCTCACTTGGTCACTCTGTTGTCACCGCCATGCTGTGTCAGGGTATAATTTTATGTGGTTCACCTGCTAACTCAGTCTAACTTGGTCACTCTGTTGTCACCGCCATGCTGTGTCAGGGTAATATTTTATGTGCTTCACCTGCTAACTCAGTCTCACTTGGTCACTCTGTTGTCACCGCCATGCTGTGTCAGGGTAAAATTTTATGTGCTTCACCTGCTAACTCAGTCTCACTTGGTCACTCTGTTGTCACCGCCATGCTGTGTCAGGGTAAAATTTTATGTGCTTCACCTGCTAACTCAGTCTCACTTGGTCACTCTGTTGTCACCGCCATGCTGTGTCAGGGTAAAATTTTATGTGCTTTACCTGCTAACTCAGTCTCACTTGCTCACTCTGTTGTCACCGCCATGCTGTGTCAGGGTATAATTTTATGTGGTTCACCTGCTAACTCAGTCTCACTTGGTCACTCTGTTAATAAGAATGAAGACTCCGGCTTTCAATGCGGTTTGTAGAAGGTATGTATTTATTTATTGCGGTATAAAGGTTGTCACAACAACACGTGACGTTTCGGCTTTATAAGCCTTCCTCAGACTGTGACAAAAAAGTAACAAGAAACACATATTAGTACACACTAACAAAAGCAAAGACGATACAAGAGCTAATCTAGTACAGTGACAGTCCTATCTATGGTGTAATACACTAGCAGTATGTCACATAGTAAATGCAATGAGTCGTTTTTTATATATAAATAGACAAAGGACCACTGCACCAGGCATGTCTGAGCCTGTATGTAAAGGAATTCAATTCGTAAACATAGAAGGATGACCACCGCTTACCTATACCGCCTGGAGGTTAAAGATTTCACAAAGAGACTGGCGTTCCAATATGTATAACAGCCGTTGCTGTGAAGAGAGTTGGCGCCAAACAAGGTGGTTGGCGGACAACTATTTGTAGCGTGGAGCAGGGGGCGCGGCCGGTGGTGTCGGCGGTCATGTGACCGCGTTCTCCGATACCTGGAAGTCACTGCGCCAAGTATGGCTACGCAGTGGAACGCACGTGCGTTCCACCGACCAGGAAGCGTCAGAAATTAAGTAAAAGAAGTGGTGGAACGCATGTGCGTTCCACTCACGGAAGAGGCCAAATCGTCTATACTATAAAGGATACTCCAGCGGCAATAGGTATGGCAGATGGGTCCCAGACTGTTTAGGTGGCCTGTAAGTAAGAAAACAATCATTAGTTCCAGATAATTTAGGCAGTTATCACCGTAAGAACAATTGTAATGAGGAGAATAATGTTATACCAAGACATATAGCAAAAAAACATTACTCAGGAAAATGTCAAAGAAATATCCCTTTCTCACAATATTGGATAGCTCGAAAGTTCCAATGGCGCATAGTAAATTATGCAAGAATGGGATAAAACAAAATTGTATTATTATACAAATGCTTGTAGCTCGTATTCGCGGTTAAGACCTCTGGGTTCAAGGCTGTCCAGCCTATGGATCCAAAAGGCCTCCCTCTTCAGCAAATTTTTAATTCTGTTACCTCCTCTCCTTAAAGGTGCTACTCTTTCAATTACCTGAAATCGGAGTTGTGCAACCGTATGATGGGCCTGGTTGAAGTGGAAGGGGACCGGTAAGAGGAGATTGGCTTTCCTGATCTGAGATTTATGTTGACAGATCCTATTGCGTATTGTCTGTGTGGTCTCTCCAACATACACCAAGCCACACGGGCACTTGAGTATGTAAATGACAAAGTCTGTGTCACAAGTATAGTATTCCCTAATAGGATAGATATGGCCTGATCTTGGATGGTGGAAGCTATCCCCTCGTTGAATATTTGAACACTGTGTACAGTGATTGCACGGAAAAGTACCCTTTTTAGGCGTATTGAGAAAAAGTTGTCGCGGAATTTTTGTATTAGAGCCGATGTCAGCCCTTACCAATAGGTCTTTAATATTTTTTGAACGTCTATTACACATCAAGGGTGGGAGTTTGAATTCATCAATGTCTGGATGGGCTCTGTGAAGTATGTGCCAGTGCCCACGTATCATATTTTCAAGTTGTCTCATGCTAGGGTGGAATGTATGTACGAATGGAATGCGTTTCTTATATTGTGGTTTTTTAGTGGCAATACAAAGTGAAGGTGGTTGTAAATGGTTTTCGGGATAACCTCTCTCTCTAAAACGAGTCCGCATTTCCTCAATTCTCTGTGTGTAGACTGTCTCTTCTTTAACAATCCTACGGATTCTCTGAAACTGGGATTTGGGGAGGGACTTCTTTGTACTATCAGGATGTGCACTGGTGTAGTGTAGGAGGTTGTTACGATCCGTGGGTTTTCTATATAAGTCGGTGGTTAATCTACCTTCATCTGTTTTAATGACAACAGTGTCCAAAAAATTGACACTGTGATGGTCATGTGCTATGGTGAATTGTAGTTCGTGATCAATGGAATTCAGGAATGTGTGAAATTGCAATAGGGATTCTGTAGTGCCTTCCCATATACAGAATACGTCGTCTATGTAGCGTTTCCACAGGACGACGTGCTCTGTATATAGGGCGCTGGGGTACAGATAGGTTTCTTCGAAATGAGCCATGTATCCATTGGCATACGGTGGGGCCACATTTGATCCCATCGCGGTGCCACGCTTCTGGAGGTAGAAAGTGTCTTGGAAAAGAAAGTAATTGTTGTACAGGATAAGCTGTAATAGGTCAATGCAAAATTCAATTGTATCGTAGTCGATATTGTGAATGAGTAGTAAGTGTTTGATTGCTAGCATCCCTTTTGTATGGTCAATGGAGGTATACAGGCTAGATACATCCCAGGTGACTAAAATGGTATCCGTTGTAAGTGGTGGTAGTTGTCTGATCATATCCAGAAAGGTAGAAGTGTCCAGTAGAAAAGATTTAGTTTGAGTAATAAGTGGTGTGAGAATTTTTTCAAGTAGAATGGAACTAGGTGAAAGTATGGAGTCTGTGGACGCCACAATAGGACGTCCTGGGGGGTTCTGTAAATTCTTATGGATTTTTGGCAATGTGTAAAATACTGGTATAACCGGATTTGGATTGACTAGGAAGCGGGCTGTTGATTCGTCTATGGTCCCTTGGTTTAAATGATGTTGTATAACCTGCTGTATTTTCTTTTGAATTGTGTTAGTAGGATTATGTGGCAGAGGTTCATAAACGTCTCTGTCTTGTAGTTGGCGAGTGATTTCATTAATGTATTGTTCCTGGTCCATGACCACCAATGCGCCCCCTTTGTCCGCTGGTTTAAAAATAAGTTGTTTTAGTGAAGAGAGATCCTTGAGTGCCTGTCTTTCTATGTTATCTAAATTGTTGGGAAATCTCAGTGTTTTTTGTTCTATGGATTTACGAAAAATGGCAGCATCTCTGGTCACTAGTTTGATAAAAGTTTCTATTGCTGGATGGTTTTTTGGGGGTAAGTATTTGCTTTTATTTCTCAGGCCTAATGTAGAAATGGAAATTGGTGTGGTTGGTTTCTGTGCATCTATGGTTGATAGGGTCACTGATTGGGTAGTTGGTGAGAATTGTGCAAAATGAGCCTTTAGTCTTATATTTCTAAAAAATTTTTGGAGATCCAGTTCAAGCTGAAATGTATCTAATGTGGTTGATGGACAGAAGGATAAGCCTCTCTCTAATATTGAAGTTTGGGACGGACTAAGGGTATAGGAGGATATATTCACTACCAGTGATTGTGACAATACCTGAGATCTAGTGGTCATAATGGATGAAGTCGGAGGTGGTGGGCCTCCTCGATTGCCCCTTCGGTTGTAGCGAGGAATAGGATGGGTGGGTCTCTGTGATTCTGCTCCAGAGCCGGAACGTACGGAGTCTGATGAGGAGGATCTCCATCTTGAGCCCGGGGGACGGTTTTGTGAGTCTGGCCATTTATATACTCGGTTGAATCGGTAGTCCTCCGTGTCTCTTGCAAATTTCGAACGTTTGGTAGTTTCTAGTTCCTTGCGATGTTTCTGAATCATAGTAGCAGTGCGTTCCAAAAGGGTCTTAAGATCCTCCGGTTTCAAGGAGTCACGTAATTGTTGTTCGGTACTTGTGATTGTACCCTTGATTTCCTGAATAGCTTGCTGGAGGAAAGACACAGTTAGAGTCATGATATCAAACGAGCATTTGTTTAAGATCTGTTCAAACTTAGTGCAGTATTCCTTGTCCTCTTTGAAGAATGTTGGTCTTGTTCTAATGCGTAGTCCGCGTGGAATACGTCGGACCTTAATATATTCTGCTAGTGTCACACTGTGTAATTCTAAATTAAGCAGTTTGCGAGATTCTCGTTCATAGTCCCTCATACGGAACTCAGAACTCGGAGTTTGGAGAAAATCGCTCGATTGTACGACCTGAGATAGGATTAGGTTCACTTCTTCCTCTTGGAAAGAGAGTTGGTCGCTCATCATGGTGTCGTCAGTAGTATAAGTCCAAGTATGGAAATAATAATAGGTAGGATAACTTGGCTGTTACTACTATTAGTAGCCGGTAGTAGGGTTCCTACCCCAAATACTCAATAAGAATGAAGACTCCGGCTTTCAATGCGGTTTGTAGAAGGTATGTATTTATTTATTGCGGTATAAAGGTTGTCACAACAACACGTGACGTTTCGGCTTTATAAGCCTTCCTCAGACTGTGACAAAAAAGTAACAAGAAACACATATTAGTACACACTAATAGAGATGAGCGAGTAGTGAAATATTCGAAATTTCGAAATTCGATTCGAATAGACCGCGAAATTCGACTATTCGACCAGATATCGAATCCCATTAAAGTCTATGGGGAAAAAAAGCTCCCCACTTGGAAATCTCAATTCGACCACTTGGAGGTCACCAAGTCCACCCTGGAACCTCAGAAAAGGATGCCAACACAGCTGGAATGCAACTAGGACAGCAGGGGAAGCATGTCTGGGTGCATATAACGCGCCCAAGTCGCACTATTACGCCACTATCACAGCCTCTCAACAATACACTCCAAACACAATATAACCTCTCTGTAAAGTGAGACCATACAA
>ONZH01022723.1:0-10988 GCA_900303285.1 Rhinella marina
GAGCCTCTGGCCAGCCACCGCCTCTTGCCTTTTGCGGTCCTACGCATCCCTCAACATCCCCACTGTTTACCTGCTAGACATGACACTGGGCCAGGTCGGGTCACTGACATCTCAAGCGCCAACAATTTGGGCATTTTAAGGCTTCTGCATGTGTTTGAGTTGTTTTTACATTTTAAAGAAGACATGTCTGACCACATCTCACACACACACACAATGACAATTAGGGGTGGGGTCTATTTGCTTTCCCCCTTGCCTATTCCATCTGTGGTTGTCATAGCACGTGATTTTAGGGGTGCAGAATTTTATCTTCTTTTTTGTCTAGTTTGGCTTGGGTCCATGGCAATGTAGAGGAAAGAAGGTTTCCTTGTTGGTCTCACTTTACAGAGAGGTTAGATTGTCTTTGGAGTGTATTGTTGAGAGGCTGTGATAGTGGCGTAATAGTGCGACTTTGGCGCGTTATATGCACCCAGACATGCTTCCCCTGCTGTCCCAGTTGCATTCCAGCAGTGTTGGCATCCTTTTCTGAGGTTTCAGGGTGGACTTGGTGACCTCCAAGTGGTCGAATTGAGATTTCCAAGTGGCGAGCATTTTTTCCCCATAGACTTTAATGGGATTCGATATTCGGTCGAATAGTCGAATTTCGCGGTCTATTCGAATCGAATTTCGAACTTTCGAATATTTCACTACTCGCTCATCTCTAATTACGACACCAAATTTGACACTCAGACCAACCTTAGTTCTTTCACAAGAGGCAGAGGGATAGGTAGAGGTCAGTAACAGCATAAGGGTCGGGGACGTGGAATAATGGAAAGGGGCAATAGATTAGGTTTTTAGAGATAGCTCGACCAGCAGCAGCCTAAATTGAGAAGAAGAAGAAGGGACACATAACATTCACCACGGATTCTGACAAATTTCAGATTATTAATCTTTCTAAGTATCCCCTCAATCAGATAAAGATTAATTTATTACAAAGGGGCCTTTCCTTTGTCCCAGACTGCCATTTCAAACCATTTTTATTAGAAAGTTGAAGTGGCGGAGATTTTTTCTCACACATGACAAGGAGCAATGTAACAGATTAGGCCAGATGAACCAGATGAATTACGAGATGTAAGGCTTCTTGCTGACCTCCTAAAGAAGGGTGAGAGAGGTATAGGTAAAGGTCCTTTTACGAACCAAGTGACTACTCTCCTCTAGATGCCTTCCTGACAGCAACAACAGAAAAAATAAGATCACTTAGATTACAACAATCCCGCATATCTACTGTAACAAAATAATAATTAGTAGCACTAGATATGCTTAATAAGTATCCTACCATCGTAATAAAGCCCTCTGATAAGGGAGGAAATGTGCTGGTCCTGGATTTGATAAGCTATGTTGAAATGTGTATTCCGATACTAGATGATAAAATGTGCCACAAAAGGCTGGATGATAACCCAAGAGAAGTTTAAACATAAACTCACTAAGATCTTGCGAGACTCAATGCAACGACGCCTTATTGATAAAATGGAGTTTGTGTTCTTGCTCCTGAATATCCAAGACTGGAAGCCTTTTATAGTCTGCCAAAGGTTCACAAGAGCGTGTCTCCTCTTAAAGGCGGGCCTATAGTGTAAGGGGTAGACAGCCTTACAGAAGAAATCAGTACATACAGTACAGACCAAAAGTTTGGACACACCTTCTCATTCAAAGAGTTTTCTGTATTTTCATGACTATGAAAATTGTAGATTCACACTGAAGGCATCAAAACTATTAATTAACACATGTGGAATTATATACTTAACAACTTGTGAAACAACTGAAAATATGTCTTATATTCTAGGTTCTTCAAAGTAGCCACCTTTTGCTTTGATTACTGCTTTGCACACTCTTGGCATTCTCTTAATGAGCTTCAAGAGGTAGTCACCTGAAATGGTATTCCAACAGTCTTGAAGGAGTTCCCAGAGATGCTTAGCACTTGTTGGCCCTTTTGCCTTCACTCTGCGGTCCAGCTCACCCCAAACCATCTCGATTGGTTTCAGTGAAGAAACGTGACATTACAGACACCAATGTACAGATCATAGGTACACATGATATGGCACACAGGGAGGTGCGGAAACTTCTAAAAGATCATTGGGGATCCTGAAATCGGATCCTGTGAGTAGGACATCTAGTAGGGGATCACCCCATCATCACATATAGAAGTGGAAGTAATCTAAAGGACAAATTGGTGCATAGCCTCTACAGTACTTACATGAAACCCACTTGGTTATCTAATAAACCACACAGCACCTACAAGTGTGGTAACTGTATTGCCTGTAAGGCCATCAAAAAAGGCAACATAGTCACAAGAACAGAACTACAATATTAGATTGTTCATTAATTGTAAGACAAAGATAAACAATATTCGGGAAAGACAAAAAGGGAGTTTAGAAGACGCATTGGGGAACATCTATTAAATATCAGTAAGGAGGATGACACCCAAATGGCACAACATGTGCTGGAATGTCAACCTGGAAGGAGCGATTGTATTGTCTTCCAGGGTATTGAGCAAACATGTAGGAACTTCCCTGAGGGGAGGAGATATTGATAATTTATTACTGCATAAAGAAGTGTAATGGATATGTAGGCTACAGACAGTAAAACTATTTGGACTTAATGACTTTATATCATATACCTGCTTTATTTAACTATGGCTAGAATAATTACCCAAGCCTCATGTTATATCTGATGCATCCCTATGATGCAGGTTGAATTAGATATGTAACCGAGCCAAATGAGTGATTTATTTGTCCTTGTTATTACTGACCCACTATTGGCAGTACACATTAGCTCTACAGACAATGCACTGTGGCGTTTGATGAAACCTTAATGTGTACCATACCCCGATCTATCTTTTATCATCAGGGGTGTCAAACATCTAAGGTCTACATTTTAATCAACTTCAAACATAATGGATATCATACTTTTTAGCACCAATATTGGATGCTGATGTCCGTTGATACTATTTTATGTTCATTTTTTTGCCTTATACAGGGCTATGTCATGTATAGCTATAGATATGATAAGAACCAATTGCTACTCATTCTGGATACATTTATTAAATTCCCTTGTAGGACGTTATACAGTGTTAATTCATCAAAAATCCGTGGGTCCGGTTATAGCTTATATTTTTATATATAATTAAGCTGAGCGTTTTGATCTAGTTTAGGTAATCAATATCCATTGGGCTATAATATGATCACTATACAATTGGGGCTATAATGGAAATACCAAGTATGATTGGCAGGCCAGTGAACTCTATTATCTGTAGTCCTCTGACCCTTTAGCGCATATAATGCCATCCCAATACTTTACCCATCAGGTATATAGCCATTTCACTGGAGGCAGGGAGGGAGCAGGATCAAGGCCACTCCTCTGCATCTACATGGTACCATGCTACGTAGGCTCCGCCCGGTGGGTGTGATCCTGCCTATGAAAGAAGCTGCTCCCTGTGGCCGCGGTACGTCCGAACTAGTGCCGGAGGCTACACATCTTCTGCTGCATGCCCACCATCAGAAGTGCACAGTGTTCTATGTACCCTATGTACTTGTAATCTGGTGTAATCGGTGCGCATTGGCGCTGTGTATATGAAAAGCTTCCATTCTATTTCTGCTCCTGAGGACATGTCAACCTAATAGTGTTGGCACAGAAAGAAGCCGGGCAGATGCAGTAAAAGGTGTTTAATAGAAAAGTGTAGCCATTATATTCTACCAACCAGTGGGCAACATTGCTTTCTAGGAGAGTGTGGTCAAGACTAGTACAAGTCAGAATAATCTATCAATCCAAAATCAAGGGTTAATGGAAGTACTTATATGGAAATTAATTACACCCCAAAACTGGTTGTATCAGACAGCACTTTCAGTACAGAAGCAAGGGTGAATGGAAGTAGCTATGTATCAACTAAATACATGCCAAAACTGTTTGTATCATAGATTTAATTACTGGAATTACTGATGTATCAAAGAATGCAAACAACCTTAAATCAGTAGTATTAGAACAATTTGGATCCACAATTAGTGCAGCAAGGTGTAACAGAATTGCTCTTATTACTAGAGATGAGCGAGTAGTGTTCGATCGAGCTGGTATTCGATCGAATACTACGATATTCGGCGTACTCGATTTAATTCGAGTATAACGGCGATGGCGCACCTAGAATTCGTTTCCCCTCCCACCTTCCCTGGTGCTCTTTTTCCACCAATCACCATGCAGGGGGGGTATGACAGGCACGCTGAGCACGCTGGCAGCGCAAAAACGGCGTCTACATGGATTGGCTGGAAAAACCATGTGACCTCGAATATTAAAAACTCAGCTCTTCCTGCTCGTACGCATATGCTGCGTGAACTTAGTCAGGGACAGAGGCTGGAGAAGGGAGAGACAGGTTTTAGCTGTTGGACAGGCAGGAGCGTGATTAAAAGCCCTTATCAGGGCTACTATAGTGCACTTCAGTGATAGCTTACTACAATATAGACTTTACAGAGAACGGCTGCTGTATTCAGGGATAGCTGCTGGAGTAGGGACAGAGAGAGGCATTAGTGGTGTATTAGGTGCTCTGCTACATACCAAACTATATTTGGCACTACTGCTGTGTACCTTGAACTATAAAATATATAGGCCTTATAATTGGCAACTGTACTGTGCGTCCTCTGGCAAAATTATTAAAATACCTGCTGTTAATACCCACCGTCTGAAAAGTTAGTACACGGCTGTGTACCTTGAACTCTAAAATATTAGGCCTTATAATTGGCAACTGTACTGTGCGTCCTCTGGCAAAATTATTAAAATACCTGCTGTTAATACCCACCGTCTGAAAAGTTAGTACACGGCTGTGTACCTTGAACTCTAAAATATTAGGCCTTATAATTGGCAACTGTACTGTGCGTCTCTGGCAAAATTATTAAAATACCTGCTGTTAATACCCACCGTCTGAAAAGTTAGTACACGGCTGTGTACCTTGAACTCTAAAATATTAGGCCTTATAATTGGCAACTGTACTGTGCGTCTCTGGCAAAATTATTAAAATACCTGCTGTTAATACCCACCGTCTGAAAAGTTAGTACACGGCTGTGTACCTTGAACTCTAAAATATTAGGCCTTATAATTGGCAACTGTACTGTGCGTCCTCTGGCAAAATTATTAAAATACCTGCTGTTAATACCCACCGTCTGAAAAGTTAGTACACGGCTGTGTACCTTGAACTCTAAAATATTAGGCCTTATAATTGGCAACTGTACTGTGCGTCCTCTGGCAAAATTATTAAAATACCTGCTGTTAATACCCACCGTCTGAAAAGTTAGTACACGGCTGTGTACCTTGAACTCTAAAATATTAGGCCTTATAATTGGCAACTGTACTGTGCGTCTCTGGCAAAATTATTAAAATACCTGCTGTTAATACCCACCGTCTGAAAAGTTAGTACACGGCTGTGTACCTTGAACTCTAAAATATTAGGCCTTATAATTGGCAACTGTACTGTGCGTCCTCTGGCAAAATTATTAAAATACCTGCTGTTAATACCCACCGTCTGAAAAGTTAGTACACGGCTGTGTACCTTGAACTCTAAAATATTAGGCCTTATAATTGGCAACTGTACTGTGCGTTCTCTGGCAAAATTATTAAAATACCTGCTGTTAATACCCACCGTCTGAAAAGTTAGTACACGGCTGTGTACCTTGAACTCTAAAATATTAGGCCTTATAATTGGCAACTGTACTGTGCGTCCTCTGGCAAAATTATTAAAATACCTGCTGTTAATACCCACCGTCTGAAAAGTTAGTACACGGCTGTGTACCTTGAACTATAAAATATTAGGCCTTATAATTGGCAACTGTACTGTGCGTCCTCTGGCAAAATTATTAAAATACCTGCTGTTAATACCCACCGTCTGAAAAGTTAGTACACGGCTGTGTACCTTGAACTCTAAAATATTAGGCCTTATAATTGGCAACTGTACTGTGCGTCCTCTGGCAAAATTATTAAAATACCTGCTGTTAATACCCACCGTCTGAAAAGTTAGTACACGGCTGTGTACCTTGAACTCTAAAATATTAGGCCTTATAATTGGCAACTGTACTGTGCGTCCTCTGGCAAAATTATTAAAATACCTGCTGTTAATACCCACCGTCTGAAAAGTTAGTACACGGCTGTGTACCTTGAACTCTAAAATATTAGGCCTTATAATTGGCAACTGTACTGTGCGTTCTCTGGCAAAATTATTAAAAATACCTGGTGTTAATACCCACCGTCTGAAAAGTTAGTACACGGCTGTGTACCTTGAACTCTAAAATATTAGGCCTTATAATTGGCAACTGTACTGTGCGTCCTCTGGCAAAATTATTAAAATACCTGCTGTTAATACCCACCGTCTGAAAAGTTAGTACACGGCTGTGTACCTTGAACTCTAAAATATTAGGCCTTATAATTGGCAACTGTACTGTGCGTCCTCTGGCAAAATTATTAAAATACCTGCTGTTAATACCCACCGTCTGAAAAGTTAGTACACGGCTGTGTACCTTGAACTCTAAAATATTAGGCCTTATAATTGGCAACTGTACTGTGCGTCCTCTGGCAAAATTATTAAAATACCTGCTGTTAATACCCACCGTCTGAAAAGTTAGTACACGGCTGTGTACCTTGAACTCTAAAATATTAGGCCTTATAATTGGCAACTGTACTGTGCGTTCTCTGGCAAAATTATTAAAATACCTGCTGTTAATACCCACCGTCTGAAAAGTTAGTACACGGCTGTGTACCTTGAACTCTAAAATATTAGGCCTTATAATTGGCAACTGTACTGTGCGTCCTCTGGCAAAATTATTAAAATACCTGCTGTTAATACCCACCGTCTGAAAAGTTAGTACACGGCTGTGTACCTTGAACTCTAAAATATTAGGCCTTATAATTGGCAACTGTACTGTGCGTCCTCTGGCAAAATTATTAAAATACCTGCTGTTAATACCCACCGTCTGAAAAGTTAGTACACGGCTGTGTACCTTGAACTCTAAAATATTAGGCCTTATAATTGGCAACTGTACTGTGCGTCCTCTGGCAAAATTATTAAAATACCTGCTGTTAATACCCACCGTCTGAAAAGTTAGTACACGGCTGTGTACCTTGAACTCTAAAATATTAGGCCTTATAATTGGCAACTGTACTGTGCGTCTCTGGCAAAATTATTAAAATACCTGCTGTTAATACCCACCGTCTGAAAAGTTAGTACACGGCTGTGTACCTTGAACTCTAAAATATTAGGCCTTATAATTGGCAACTGTACTGTGCGTCCTCTGGCAAAATTATTAAAATACCTGCTGTTAATACCCACCGTCTGAAAAGTTAGTACACGGCTGTGTACCTTGAACTCTAAAATATTAGGCCTTATAATTGGCAACTGTACTGTGCGTCCTCTGGCAAAATTATTAAAATACCTGCTGTTAATACCCACCGTCTGAAAAGTTAGTACACGGCTGTGTACCTTGAACTCTAAAATATTAGGCCTTATAATTGGCAACTGTACTGTGCGTTCCTCTGGCAAAATTATTAAAATACCTGCTGTTAATACCCACCGTCTGAAAAGTTAGTACACGGCTGTGTACCTTGAACTCTAAAATATTAGGCCTTATAATTGGCAACTGTACTGTGCGTTCTCTGGCAAAATTATTAAAATACCTGCTGTTAATACCCACCGTCTGAAAAGTTAGTACACGGCTGTGTACCTTGAACTCTAAAATATTAGGCCTTATAATTGGCAACTGTACTGTGCGTCCTCTGGCAAAATTATTAAAATACCTGCTGTTAATACCCACCGTCTGAAAAGTTAGTACACGGCTGTGTACCTTGAACTCTAAAATATTAGGCCTTATAATTGGCAACTGTACTGTGCGTCCTCTGGCAAAATTATTTAAAATACCTGCTGTTAATACCCACCGTCTGAAAAGTTAGTACACGGCTGTGTACCTTGAACTATAAAATATTAGGCCTTATAATTGGCAACTGTACTGTGCGTCCTCTGGCAAAATTATTAAAATACCTGCTGTTAATACCCACCGTCTGAAAAGTTAGTACACGGCTGTGTACCTTGAACTCTAAAATATTAGGCCTTATAATTGGCAACTGTACTGTGCGTCCTCTGGCAAAATTATTAAAATACCTGCTGTTAATACCCACCGTCTGAAAAGTTAGTACACGGCTGTGTACCTTGAACTCTAAAATATTAGGCCTATAATTGGCAACTGTACTGTGCGTCCTCTGGCAAAATTATTAAAATACCTGCTGTTAATACCCACCGTCTGAAAAGTTAGTACACGGCTGTGTACCTTGAACTCTAAAATATTAGGCCTTATAATTGGCAACTGTACTGTGCGTTCTCTGGCAAAATTATTAAAATACCTGCTGTTAATACCCACCGTCTGAAAAGTTAGTACACGGCTGTGTACCTTGAACTCTAAAATATTAGGCCTTATAATTGGCAACTGTACTGTGCGTCCTCTGGCAAAATTATTAAAATACCTGCTGTTAATACCCACCGTCTGAAAAGTTAGTACACGGCTGTGTACCTTGAACTCTAAAATATTAGGCCTTATAATTGGCAACTGTACTGTGCGTCCTCTGGCAAAATTATTAAAATACCTGCTGTTAATACCCACCGTCTGAAAAGTTAGTACACGGCTGTGTACCTTGAACTCTAAAATATTAGGCCTTATAATTGGCCAACTGTACTGTGCGTTCTCTGGCAAAATTATTAAAATACCTGCTGTTAATACCCACCGTCTGAAAAGTTAGTACACGGCTGTGTACCTTGAACTCTAAAATATTAGGCCTTATAATTGGCAACTGTACTGTGCGTTCTCTGGCAAAATTATTAAAATACCTGGCTGTTAATACCCACCGTCTGAAAAGTTAGTACACGGCTGTGTACCTTGAACTCTAAAATATTAGGCCTTATAATTGGCAACTGTACTGTGCGTCTCTGGCAAAATTATTAAAATACCTGCTGTTAATACCCACCGTCTGAAAAGTTAGTACACGGCTGTGTACCTTGAACTCTAAAATATTAGGCCTTATAATTGGCAACTGTACTGTGCGTCCTCTGGCAAAATTATTAAAATACCTGCTGTTAATACCCACCGTCTGAAAAGTTAGTACACGGCTGTGTACCTTGAACTCTAAAATATTAGGCCTTATAATTGGCAACTGTACTGTGCGTCCTCTGGCAAAATTATTAAAATACCTGCTGTTAATACCCACCGTCTGAAAAGTTAGTACACGGCTGTTGTACCTTGAACTCTAAAATATTAGGCCTTATAATTGGCAACTGTACTGTGCGTCCTCTGGCAAAATTATTAAAATACCTGCTGTTAATACCCACCGTCTGAAAAGTTAGTACACGGCTGTGTACCTTGAACTCTAAAATATTAGGCCTTATAATTGGCAACTGTACTGTGCGTCCTCTGGCAAAATTATTAAAAATACCTGCTGTTAATACCCACCGTCTGAAAAGTTAGTACACGGCTGTGTACCTTGAACTCTAAAATATTAGGCCTTATAATTGGCAACTGTACTGTGCGTCCTCTGGCAAAATTATTAAAATACCTGCTGTTAATACCCACCGTCTGAAAAGTTAGTACACGGCTGTGTACCTTGAACTCTAAAATATTAGGCCTTATAATTGGCAACTGTACTGTGCGTTCTCTGGCAAAATTATTAAAATTACCTGCTGTTAATACCCACCGTCTGAAAGTTAGTACACGGCTGTGTACCTTGAACTATAAAATATTAGGCCTTATAATTGGCAACTGTACTGTGCGTTCCTCTGGCAAAATTATTAAAATACCTGCTGTTAATACCCACCGTCTGAAAAGTTAGTACACGGCTGTGTACCTTGAACTATAAAATATTAGCCTTATAATTGGCAAACTGTACTGTGCGTCCTCTGGCAAAATTATTAAAATACCTGCTGTTAATACCCACCGTCTGAAAAGTTAGTACACGGCTGTGTACCTTGAACTCTAAAATATTAGGCCTTATAATTGGCAACTGTACTGTGCGTCCTCTGGCAAAATTATTAAAATACCTGCTGTTAATACCCACCGTCTGAAAAGTTAGTACACGGCTGTGTACCTTGAACTCTAAATATTAGGCCTTATAATTGGCAACTGTACTGTGCGTCCTCTGGCAAAATTATTTAAAATACCTGCTGTTAATACCCACCGTCTGAAAAGTTAGTACACGGCTGTGTACCTTGAACTCTAAAATATTAGGCCTTATAATTGGCAACTGTACTGTGCGTCCTCTTGGCAAAATTATTAAAATACCTGCTGTTAATACCCACCGTCTGAAAAGTTAGTACACGGCTGTGTACCTTGAACTCTAAAATATTAGGCCTTATAATTGGCAACTGTACTGTGCGTCCTCTGGCAAAATTATTAAAATACCTGCTGTTAATACCCACCGTCTGAAAAGTTCAGTACACGCTGTGTACCTTGAACTCTAAAATATTAGGCCTTATAATTGGCAACTGTACTGTGCTCCTCTGGCAAAAATTATTAAAATACCTGCTGTTAATACCCACCGTCTGAAAAAGTTAGACACGGGCTGTGTACCTTGAACTCTAAAATATTAGGCCTTATAATTGCCAAACTGTTACTGTGCGGTTCCTTCTGCGCAAAATTATCTAAATACCCTGCTGTTAAATACCCACGTTCTGAAAAGTTAGTACACGGCTGTTGTACCTTGAACTCTAAATATACGGCCTTTATTAATTTGGCAAACTGTTACTCGTGCGTTCCTCTGGCAAAATTATTAAAATACCTGCGTGTTAATACCCACCGTCTGAAAAGTTTAGTACCGGCTGTGTACCTTGAACTAAAAATTAGGCCTTATAATGGCAAATGTACTGTGCGTCCTCTGGCAAAATTATTAAAATACCTGCTGTTAATACCCACCGTCTGAAAAGTAGTACACGGCTTGTACCTTGAACT
>ONZH01022724.1:0-34318 GCA_900303285.1 Rhinella marina
AGGAAGGTGTGTTCGTCGGACCAGACATTAGAAGGCTTATAGTTCATCAAGAGTTTGTCAGTACCATGATGGATCCTCAAAAAGATGGGTGGATTGCATTTAAGAAGTCGTACAGAAATTTTTAGGCAATAACAAAGATCCTGATTACAAAAAGATCGTTGGACAAATGCTGAAAGTGTTTCAAGCTTTAGAAGGAAAGTGCATTTACTCCAGTCCTATCTTGACTTGACTGAAAATTTAGGAGCTGTGAGTGAGGAACAAGGTGAACGATTCCACCAAGACTTTAAAGAGATGGAAAGGAGATACCAGGGAAAATGGAGCATTACAATGATGGCAGACTACTGTTGGATGCTTCAGAGAGACATTCCAGATGCTACTCACAATTGTAAATGCACCAAGAGGAGCCTCACAAGGAAGAGGAATCGAGTTTAGTGTGTGTAGGGGAGCTCATTTCAGTTCAAAAAAGGATTTTCTTGAAAAAAATTTAATAAAACATAAATTTTATAAGCCTATTTCCATTTATTTTAAGGTATTGCCTTATTTAATCTAGTTACCTAAATTGTCAGAAAACATAATATCCTATGACAAAATGGAGGTCATTTTCGGATTCAGCGCACCAAAAAACATAAAGATTATGTGGAATAACCAAAACAGCTTTTAAAAAATTTTTTTTTGCAGACCTGTGTTATCTGTATGTAAGGAATGAATTCATTCACTGGTTGTGTTCCCTACAGTTAAGGAAGAGAGAAGAACACCGGAGAGATGTCCCAGTCCTCTTCTTCCACAGGATGGTTCAGAAGAACATCACAATGTCCCACAGGATGATCAGGTAGATGGAGATAAGGTCTCATGAAATGTCCCCTATGATGTGTAGAAGGCTGGGAAGATCTTGTGTTCAGTCTTGTTTTATCCACCAGTATTATATGTTTTATCCTTGTATAATGAGAAAGGTGGAGATGACAGGATTACAGCTGATAGGGATCTGGACTCTGCTGCAGTGGAACCACCAGGCCACTACTTCATGAAGTAGTTTCTGTATAAGTGACTGTTGACCCATGGGAGTATCAGAGAAAACTATAGTCAGGGACAGGCTGAGGTCAGGACAGGCAGACTATGTGCAGGGCAGGCAGCTCAGGTACAGAACGGAAATCAGACAATAATCAGGTGACCGTGTATTGTTCTGTCCATCATTTTATAGCCTTTTAGACTTGACAAAGGAGTTTTAAAACCAAGGTTACAAATAAAGAAAAATTATTCAATCTCATTGTGGTTGTGCTTGCGCCAAGAGGTATCAGAACGTCTCAGGTTGTCCACCATCGACACATTCCTGTCTACTCCAATCATCAGGTGAGACAGTGAAGGGTCAAATCTGGAGGTCAGTACACAGAACAGGCAAACAAGCTGATGGCACACCTTTGCAGAAAACTAGCGTGCTAGAACCTATTGCTCAGGCACTTTCCTATGGCTGGAAGCGATTAGATTATGCTTGTGCGCCTTGTGGCAGATAGATCTATTATCAGCATGAAGCAGGCAGGAACACCACCAGAGTATTGAAACTGTGTAGCAAGTGAGCAGGGCACCGGGCATGCCCACCAGCAGGAGAGGAGCGGCTGTAGGCACGGACTATTACTATAACAGATAACTGCTGTCATCTCATCACTGGTCGTCAGGTTAATTACTGATCTTTCTGGTCATATAAAACATTTCATGTGACTTCTCCAACTGTCTGATGACTTCTACAATATTTCTTTCACAGCTTGTGAATCCGGGTGAAGATCTGAGGGGTGATGAGCAGAGTATAGATGACATTCCTACAGATAACCGCCCAGGTGAGTAGTGACCACTCACAGATTCTTCACCTTCACTGGATACTGATTCCTCATTCTACTGTCAGGTAGTGGTGGCAGTTTGGGGGGAACATACTTTTTGACAGGTTCCCTTTACTAGCACACAATTCTTACCACTACATGGGGTCCTGCAGTATTGATCAGAAGTTTGGGTTTAATACCTATTCTTCTAACTTCTATGAACCCTCTTTCAGCAGGACTTAGAGACTTCACTTATCCCACCAGAATTTTGGGGAATCTGGAAGAGCCTTATGGCAGAGCCAGCACCGGGGCAGTGTAAACAGGGGGAATAAAAAGATCCACCACTGATCATTAGTAGTGTTGATATTCGGCCGAACACCATGTGTGCTCGAGCGCCATGCTTGAGTCCCCTCCCCGCATGCTTATTAGCCAATTAACGTGTGGGGAGGTACTGGCATTCACTGTAATGCCAGTTGCCATGTTGGCTACTGGCATTACAGTGATTGGCTGGCCGGGAACGCGTCATCAGGTACTATATAGCACCCGGTGAAATGTGACTCGGCTCAGTCTTAGTCAGGGAGAGCTGCTGCAGGGATGGACAGATAGTGTAGGGATAGAAATTGGCTAGGCAGGGCTAGTTTTTCTGTTTCAAAGACCCAAAAGCCCTTTTAAGGGCTATTATATCTGGCTGCAATATATATTTTTTGTGGGTTGGGGGGGGGGGTCAAAATTTGCGCAAGGTTGCCTGACCTAAACACCACCTGCACAGCGTGTGCATTATAATGTTTCTGTATCCTATATACCTGACATCCGGTGTTATTTTTTTCTGCCGCTAATCATGGCGACTTTACCCGTGTTGCGTCTGCTGTTTAATGTTTGTGTATCCTAAATATTTCTGACATTCGTTGTAATTAGAGATTAGCTTGGTGCTCGTTCGAGTATTAGGGTACTCGTAAGTGCTCGCTGCTCGGACGAGTATCTGGCCATGCTCGAAGAAATGGCAACTTCCGCATCGTGCTTTTTTGGCGCCTAAAAACACAGCCAATCACAAGCCAGGAGACTCTACAGTACACCCAGTATCACGTGGGGCCCTTACATGTCGATAGCAGGGGTTGGCTGGCCTGATCAGGTGACCCTGGAATATACTACCGACTGGCCGCGGTGCTCGGCTCAGATGCCGTCTGGATGTCGTTAGGGATAGAGCTGCTGCCTTTCAGGGACAGTGTTAGGGCCTGCATTTAGTTGTCTGTTAGGCAGGGATCACCCACAAAGAACCCAACAGCCCTTCTAAGGGCTAGAAAACATTTTATTTTTATTTTTTTGTCACTTGGCTGGCTGGCACTAGTAGTGCAGCTATCGCCATATCTAACCCTGTTTTTTTTTATTGTTCTATCTCAGTGATACAAATCCATTGCACACAGCACTGTGGAACCGTTCTGTGTGTCACAGTTCAGCACTGACTCACTCCAATCCATATATACTGTCCAGGTGACGCTTTCTGTACGTCAGAGAATACAACCAAGTCATTTGCTACCAGCTTGATCCAGAAAACTCTCTGTGCGACATTTGTCTGGGTCGCAGACTAAATAGTCACCGTTAACAGGGTGTCAGTCAGTTCTACCATAGTTCCTTCACGTCACGTTCCCAAAAAAACAAAATATATAAAAAAAAATATTTTTTCAGTTGTTTTAGCTCAGTGATACAAATCCATTTTACTCAGCTGCGTGTAACCTTTCTGTGTGTCACAGTTCAGCACATTCGCTCCCATCTGTATATACTGTCCAGGTGACACTTTCTGTACGTCACACAATACAACCAAGTCATTTGCTACCAATATCATCTAGAGCTTGATCCAGAAAATTCTCTGTGCGACATTTGTCTGGGTCGCAGACTAAATAGCCACCGTTAACAGGGTGTCAGTCAGTTCTACCATAGTTCCTGCACGTCACGTTCCCAAAAAAACAAAATATAAAAAAAGAATTTATTTTTTCAGTTGTTTTAGCTCAGTGATACAAATCCATTTTACTCAGCTGTGTGTAACCTTTCTGTGTGTCACAGTTCAGCACATTCGCTCCCATCCGTATATACTGTCCAGGTGACACTTTCTGTACGTCACACGATACAACCAAGTCATTTGCTGCCAATATCATCTACCGCTTGATCCAGAAAACTCTCTGTGCGACATTTGTCTGGGTCACAGACTAAATAGCCACCGTTAACAGGGTATCAGTCAGTCCTACCATAGTTCCTGCACGTCACGTACCCAAAAAAACAAAATATTAAAAAAAAAAAAAAAATTTCAGTTGTTTTAGCTCAGTGATACAAATCCATTTTACTCAGCTGCGTGTAACCTTTCTGTGTGTCACAGTTCAGCACACTAGCTCCCATCCGTATAATCTGTCCAGGTGACACTTTCTGTACGTCACTTAATTCTACCGGACATAATTTTTTATTTTTTTTTTATCATACACCTATATACAAAAAATGTTGAAACCCAGGGCTAAGGGTTGAGGACGAGGGCGTGGGCATTCAATTACTGCAGGGGGCAGAGGCCGTGGTCCTGGGCAGGGTGAGACAGTACCCGCTGATGAGGGAGCAGGGGAACGCCGCAGAGCTACACTCCCTAGCTTCATGTCTCAACTTACAGGGACACGTGGTAGAGGACTGTTGAAACCACAACAGTGCGAACAGCTGATCTCGTGGATTGCGGACAATGCTTCAAGTAATTTGTCCACCAGTCAGTCTTCCACGCAGTCCACCCACGTTACCCAAGGGAGCACTCCTATGGCTCCTCCACCTCAACCTCCTTCCCCCCAGTCTGCCCCCTCCCAGGAAAATTTGGAATGCGATCCGGCATACTCTCAGGAACTGTTTTCTGGACCCTTCCCAGAGTCACAAACCACTTCTCAGGTTGCTGCTGACCTCGTTCCCGATGCCCAAGTTTTCCAACTGTCGCAGTCTGTGGGTGATGATGATGATGATGATGACAATGTTGACTTAGTGGAAGAAGTTTGTAAAGAGGTGTCGGACGATGAGGAGACACGGTTGTCAGACAGTGGTGAAGTTGTTGTTAGGGGAGGAATTCCGAGGAGGGAGCAGACTGAGGAATCGGAGGATGACGAGGTGACTGACCCAAGCTGGGTTGATATGCCGAGTGAAGACAGTGCTTCTGAGGCGGAGGCGAGTGCTGCACCAGAACAGGTTGTAAGAGGCAGTGGTGTGGCCAGAGGGAGAAGCAGGGCCAGAGCTGGTGCATCAGCAGCAACTGTTTCACGTAGTGAAGCTCCCGTGGCGAGGCCTAGATGTTCGCAAGTCTGGAGGTTCTTTAAAGAAAGTGAGGATGACCGACGGACTGTGGTGTGCAACCTGTGCCACACCAGGATCAGCAGGGGTGCCACCACTACTAGCCTAACCACCACCAGCATGCGCAGGCATATGAGTGCTAAACACCCCACTCAATGGAACCAAGGCCGTTCACCACCTCCTGCGGGTCACACCACTGCTCCTTCCCCTGTGTCACTCGCTGCCTCTGCTAGTCAACCCCCCGCGTCACTCGCTGCCTCTGCTAGTCAACCCCCTGCCCAGGACCCCGGCACGAGCGCCTCCCGCCGGAAAACCACACCTTCGCCTCCACGATCCTCCACAGCGTCCACCAACGTGTCCCAGCGCAGCGTTCAGCTGTCTTTACAGCAGACGCTGGAGCGCAAGAGGAAATACAGTTCCACCCACCCACATGCCCAAGCCCTCAACGTCCACATCTCCAAATTGCTTAGCCTGGAGATGCTGCCCTATAGGCTGGTAGAGACCGAGGCCTTTCGAAATCTCATGGCGGTGGCTGCCCCTCGGTATTCCGTCCCCAGCCGCCACTATTTTTCCCGATGTGCCGTCCCAGCCCTACACCAGCACGTGTCACAGAACATCATCCGTGCCCTGACCAACGCTGTTTCTGAGAAGGTCCACCTAACCACGGACACGTGGACAAGTGCTGCCGGGCAGGGACACTATATCTCACTGACGGCACATTGGGTTAACTTGGTGGAGGCTGGGACCGAGAATGACCCTGGGGCCGCTCATGTACTGCCCACACCGAGGATTGCGGGGCCTACCTCAGTCACGGTCTCTCAGACATACTATGCCTCCTCCTCCGACCCCTCCTCCTCCACCGAATTACCATCCGTGGGGGCCAGCAGCCAGCAGTGCCGTGGGTAAGCGCCAGCAGGCGGTGCTCAAACTGCTGAGCTTAGGTGACAAAAGGCACACCGCCCAAGAGCTGTTACAGGGCATCACGGCGCAGACCGATGTGTGGCTGGCACCGCTGAACCTCAAGCCAGGCATGGTTGTGTGTGACAACGGGCGTAACCTGGTGGCGGCTCTGCAACTCGGCAGACTGACACATGTGCCATGCCTGGCCCACGTGTTCAATCTAATAGTTCAGCGGTTCCTCAAGACATACCCCAATCTGTCTGATTTGCTCACCAAGGTGCGCCGCATCTGTGCGCATTTCCGCAAGTCGAGCACAGATGCTGCCACTCTCAGGGCAGCGCAGCGCCGCCTACAACTGCCCGCTCACCGACTGTTGTGCGACGTGCCCACGAGATGGAATTCCACATTAAACATGTTATCCAGAGTTTACCAGCAGCGCAGAGCGATTGTAGACTGCCAGATGTCAACTTCCACCAGAACTGGTAGTCAGGTCTCTCAGATTCCTCAAGTCTACAATGAGGAGTGGACGTGGATGTCTGATATCTGCCAGGTGTTGAGCAACTTTGAGGAGTCAACACAGATGGTTAGCGGCGATGCCGCCATTATCAGCCTCACCATCCCGCTGCTTTGCCTGTTGAAAAAATCACTGCTCAGCATCAAGTCGGATGCTTTGCGCTTGTCACAAGAGACGGTGGAGGAAGATACGTCGCTTGATAGCCAGAGCACCCTCCGGTCTGTTTCTCAGCGCGTATCGGAGGAGGGGATGAGGATGAGGAGGAGGAGGAGAATGTCGGCGAGACAGTAGAGGGTACCAGTGCTCAGTCCTTAACTCTTGAGCGTGTATGGGCTGAAGAGGAGGACTTGGAGGGAGGAGGAGGAAATGGAGAGTCAGGTCAGTGAGGAGAGGGAATTCTTGCGTGTTGGGACTCTGGCGCACATGGCAGACTTCATGTTAGGCTGCCTATCCCGTGACCCTCGCGTTAGAAGAATTTTTTCAAACACCGATTACTGGGTGTTCACTCTCCTGGACCCACGGTACAAGCAGAACCTTTCCACTCTCATCCCTGCAGAGGAAAGGAGTATGAGAGTGAATAGGTATCAACAGGCCCTGGTGCACAAGCTGAAACAATTCTTCCCATCTGACGCCGCTAGCGGCAGAGGGCATGGTTCTGTGGGCCAAGTAGCGGGGGAGAGGAGGCGAGCAGGCAGCTTGTCCAGCACTGGCAGGGGAACGCTCTCCAAGGCCTTTGCCAGTTTTATGTCACCCCAGCAAGACACTGTCACCTGTCCCCAGTCTAGGCAGAGTAGGGGGGAGCTGTACAGAAAGATGGTGAGGGAGTACCTAGCTGACCATACCAACGTCCGTAGCGATCACTCTGCTCCATACAACTACTGGGTTTCAAAGCTGGACACGTGGCCTGAACTGGCGCTGTACGCCTTGGAGGTGCTGGCCTGCCCTGCCGCTAGCGTGCTGTCAGAGCGGGTATTCAGTGCAGCTGGTGGCGTCATCACCGATAAGCGTACACGCCTGTCAACTGACAGCGCTGACAGGCTGACGCTTATTAAAATGAACAAAGCCTGGATTTCACCGGAATTCAAATCTCCTCCGGGGGAAAGCAGCTAAAGATTTAAATAACTTATGTATCCGATTCCTCTTCTCTACTCCTCTTCTCTACTCCTCCTCCTCCTCCATATCGTCTTTGCCTAACGCTGACCCAAAAAACGCCATTTTTTAGAGGTCCAACTGGCACTCCAACTTTTAGCACTAATTTTTCAGGAGGGCCCCCTACAGGCCCTCTCTTGAAACAATTTTTCAGGAGGGCCCCCTACAGGCCCTCTATTCAAACAATTTTTCCAGAGGTCCACCTACAGGCCCTCTATTCAAACAATTTTTCCAGAGGTCCACCTACAGGCCCTCTCTTCAAACAATTTTTCAGGAGGGCCCCCTACAGGCCCTCTATTCAAACAATTTTTCCAGAGGTCCACCTACAGGCCCTCTATTCAAACAATTTTTCCAGAGGTCCACCTACAGGCCCTCTCTTCAAACAATTTTTCAGGAGGGCCCCCTACAGGCCCTTTATTCAAACAATTTTTCCAGAGGTCCACCTATAGGCCCTCTATTCAAACAATTTTTCCAGAGGTCCACCTACAGGCCCTCTATTCAAACAATTTTTCCGGAGTTCCACCTACAGGCCCTCTCTCCAAACAATTTTTCAGGAGGGCCCCCTACAGGCCCTCTATTCAAACAATTTTTCCAGAGGTCCACCTACAGGCCCTCTATTTAAACAATTTTTCCGGAGTTCCACCTACAGGCCCTCTCTCCAAACAATTTTTCCGGAGGTCCACCTATAGGCCCTCTGTCCAAACAATTTTTCCGGAGTTCCACCTACATGCCCTCTCTCCAAACAATTTTTCCGGAGGTCCATCTATAGGCCCTCTGTCCAAACAATTTTAACGGAGGTCCACCTACAGGCCCTCTCTCCAAACAATTTACGTCTTTTTCCTATCTTTCTCTCTCTCCAAACTATTTTTCCGGATAGCTGCCATATACGGTATTAAACTGAGTAGTATACATAGAACACATACCACACTTGATCAAGCTCATAATTTACGACTGTATCGGTTGATGCTAAATTTTTAAGTTGGGGTCCTGCGTCGTCATTCTAAATACATCCGGCTGTTGTCACCACCACACACGCTAGCCCAGGGGGCACTCCTCTGGCTCTTCCAGCGAAACCTCCTTGCCCCAGCCTGCCCCCCCACCTACAGGCCCACTCTACAAACAATTTAGCCGGATAGGGGACGTATCCGAAGTTGTACTCATGTTTGTTTTTGTTCTTCTTTTATCTGCCTCCTGACCTGTGATAGGCAGAGCATGGACACGTCCCCTTAGCTGCAGTGGGAAAGACACTCCCCTGGCCAGAGCAAGCTCTTTTTCCCTTTTCCGTGTTCGAAATATCCATTAAATATAGGGTCCCAAGATAGGGGACATATATGGTATTAAACTGAGAAGAATCGATACTGCATCGGCTAATGCTAGAGTATTTCCAATTGCATTCCGGCTGTTGTCACCACCACACACGCTAGCCCAGGGGGCACTCCTCTGGCTCTTCCAGCGAAACCTCCTTGCCCCCCACCTACAGGCCCTCTCTCCAAACAATTTACCCCTGGTAGGGGGACGTATTAGATATTGATTCTGAATTGCCTCCTGCGATAGACGGGAATCGAACCCAGATCAACTGCTTGGGAAGTAGCTATGCTCACCACTATACCACCAGCAGGCACAGCAACTGATAAGAACAGATACTAAACTTGATGTCAGCTGCAGTGCCAGCATGAGCAGTGGTGTCACCTGCAGGCGGTGATGGACCTTCGTTGCACCTAGTTGGGTGCTTCCCTAACATGTGATGGGTATTTGCCTCGCCTTTCTTGGTCTGGGTGAGCACAATTGCCATGAGGGTAACCACCAGGCTGTTGCCTGAGAATTTGGGGTAATGGTGGGATTAGGCAGCCTCAGAGGCATCCATGCATGCTGCCCCTGCTGTTTCCTGTCCATTTCCGTGGTGTTTCCATCATTTGATGAGGTTTCCAGGTTTTCACCCAGCCTTCTCTAGGCAGAGCCTTGGTCCCCCGCAAAAATGCTCGAGTCTCCCATTGACTTCAATGGGGTTCGTTATTCGAAACGAGCACCCGAGCATCGGGAAAAGTTTGACTCGAATAACAAGCACCCGAGCATTTTAGTGCTCGCTCATCTCTAGTTGTAATTTTTCTGCTCATACACTTAAAAAAATCTGCGCTACTGTAGTTGTGACAAACTTGCATATATACCATTTAATATGCGCAAGGCGAGCAGTAAGGGACAGGAAAGTGCTGCTGATGGTGCACACACAGGCCATGGCTCTGGGCGCGGTGAAACTGTGCCTGCTGGCAGAGCACAAGAAACAGTCATCCAAAACTCCTAGCTTCATGTCACAGTTTGCAGGGCGGCGCAAGACACCACTCTTGATGCCACACCAGTGCGACCAGGTAGTCGGTTGGATTGCAGCACATAATGCTTCCAGTCAGTTAAGCACCACCCTCTCTTCCACAAAGTCCAGTCTCAGTAGCCAGGAGTCTGGTCAACCAAATCCTCACCCTGATCCTCCTTCCTCCCACCATGCAGAGTCTGGGTAAATAAGTGATCCCACACTCTGATATTCCGAGGAGATTTTTTCATCGACGTTCCTTGATTTGGGCCTCTCGCCAAGGCCGCTTGAAGAGGGACAGGAGCAAACTCTTGAGCATCCACAGTCTAAAGAAGATGACAGTGGGGAACGGCAATTAGTGCCTGGCAAGGTGCATCATGATGATGATGAGACACAGTTGCCAATAAGTCAAGGGCAATTAGTGCCTCAAGAGGTTTATGATGAGGATGAGTTGCAGTTAAGTCAGGTTCTTGTTAGGTCACCATGTCAGGAGGAGGACCAGAGTGAGGAAGTGGAAGAGGAGGTGGTGGAAGGTGGCAAGCCGAGCGAGGACAGCAGTACAGAGGGGAAGGGATCCGCAGCACAGCAACAGGCTGGAAGAGGCAGTTGGATGGCAAAAGGGAGAAGGCAGGCCACGCCAACCAGGCCCGTAACTGTTTCTCCAAGCACTCCCTTGCGGCAATCTCTCTTGCCAAGGGGTAGGTGTTCCGCAGTATGGAGCTTTTTTGAAGAAAGTGCTGACAATAAACAAATTGTAATTTGCAACCTGTGCCGTACCAAAATGAGCAGGGGTGTGAACGCAGCAACCTGACCACCACCAGCATGATCCACCACATGGTAGCAAAGCACCCTAATAGTTGGGCCGAACGCCTGGGTCCACGATCGGTATCTGCAGGTCACACCACTGTCTCCTCTTCCCCTCTGTTATGTCCTGTAAAAGACGTAGGCCCAGATGCCTCCTGCCCTGCACCTGGACCTTCGCAGGAACCATCAGCCAGCACGTCCACTTCAATGTCCCAGCGCAGCGTTCAAATGTCCTTACCCTAGGCATTTGAACGCAAGCGCAAATACCCTGCCACCCACCCACAGGCCATAGCACTAAACGCGCAACTTTCAAAATTGCTGTCCCTGGAAATGTTGCCGTTTAGGCTGGTGGACACTGAGGCATTTCGCAGCCTGATGGCGGCGGCTGTCCCTCATTACGCAGTCCCCAGCCGCCACTATTTTTCCCGGTGTGCCGTCCCCGCCTTACACCAGCATGTGTCCAGAAACATAACCCGTGCCCTGACCAACGCAGTTACGAGGAAGGTCCACTTAACGACTGACACATGGACAAGTGCTTGTGGCCAGGGACGCTACATTTCCCTGATGGCACACTGGGTGAACGTTGTGGAGGCAGGGAGCAAGTCGTACCCTGGGATGGCACAGGGCTATAGCGGCTGCAAGCCTTCCTTCTCTTCCTCCACCTCCTCCTCCACTTCCACTGCAGAATTCTCATCTTGCAGCACCAGTCAGACTTCAGTCAGTAGCTGGAAGCAGTGTAGCACAGCAGTCGGGAAGCGGCAACAGGCAATGCTGAAGCTTATTTGCTTAGGTGACAAACGGCACACCGCCGCAGAGCTGTGGTAGGGCATAGGGGGCCAGGCTGAGCTGTGGCTCTCCCCAGTCAACCTATAGCCAGGCATGGTTGTGTCTGATAACGGCTGCAACTTGGTGGCGGCTTTGGAGCTGGCCAACCTCACACACATACCATGCCTGGCCCATGTCTTCAACTTAGTGATTCAGCGGTTTCTGAAAACCTACTCCAATTTGCCTCAGCTACTGGTGAAGGTGCGCCGCCTGAGTGCCCATTTCCGAAAGTCACCTACAGCTTCAGCCGTTTGGGCAGGCTTTGTGAGCAGCAGAGGACAGTAGTAGAATACCAGTTGCAACATGGTCGACGCCTTTCCAGTCAGCTTCTGCTCTTCACAAGCGACGAGTGGGCAATGATGTCTGACCTCTGTGAGGTTTTATGCGACTTTGATAAATCTACACAGATGTTGAGCGGTGATAATGCAATGATCAGCGTAACCATCCCACTTCTGTGTCTACTAAAAAGCTCGCTGCTCACAATAAAGGCGGACGCTCTGCATGTGGAAATGGGGGAAGACCCTACACAGGGTGATAGCCAGACCACTCTCGGTTTGTCTTCTCGGCTCGAATTGGAGGAGGAGGAGGAGCAGGAGACGGTTGTCACTGCTACAAAGGGTAGTACCCATAGCAGGTTTACACCATCTCTTCGGCGTGGATGGGGTGAAGAGGAGGAAGAGGACGAGGAGATTGCGAGTCATCCTCCTGGTGAGGAGAGTGAAGCCTTGTCTGTTGGGAACGGCCTAGTGTCACAAGGAGGGAAAAGTTTTTGAAGATGGTGAAGGAGTACCTAGCTGACCATGTAAATGTCCTCGGCGATCCCGCTGTGCCTCTTCTGGAAGGGATTTCTACTAAATTTTTAGTGTGTCTGAAAATTTTTGCTCATTTATTCCTAAGAGCAATCACAAGGTCAGACAACGATGTTGGATGAGGGCTTGGTTTACAATGTCCTTTCTAGTTGATCCCAAATGTATTGGATGGGGTTGAGGTCCGTCAACTTGTTCCACACCAAACTCCCCCCAACCATGCCTTCATGGAGCTTGCTTTGTGCACTGGGGCACGTTATCATTCTGGAAATGAAAAGGGCCTTTCCCAAACTGTTCTCATAAAGTGGAAGCATGCAACTGTCCAACATTTCTAGGTATGCTTAAGCATTAAGATTTCCCTTCACAAGAACTAAGGGGCCAAACCAACCCCTGAAAACAAACCTAGCATTATTTGTCCTTCACCAGCTTTAAAGTTGGCCCAGTGCAGTCAGGCAGGTAACGTTCTCCTGTAACTCGCTAACTGTTTGTACCCCTCTGAGTGGGAGAGGGACACCCACTAATAGTACTGAGTCACAGGTCCCTTCATGAGTCTCCACTAAGCCTTTTACTAGATAACGGTGATGGAAATGTGAACCTGTAAATAGAGGAAAGTACATGAGAACAGCCTGGTGACCTAACATCATGATCTACTGCTCTACTGTTAGATTGTGATCTGTTTTTCCACCACTTTCATAGTTGATAATTGAGTGTTGACTCATTCCATGTAATTTGTTTGGGATTTTTTATACAAAACTGTATAATTTTATATTATTTCTAAAATGATAAAAATCAGATTTATTCTTGGCAGATAACTATACCGGGAGCTCAGAGGAACATCTGATATCTTCGGATTCTAAAGCAGACGATCATGGTTTCAAGCATGATAAACATGAAAATCATGCCATTATCCCAGATTTACCCCCAGCATCGCAGACTGTTAAGCAAAATAAACGTCGGAAAAGGAGTGCTCAACATCGAAGAACTCGCAGAAGGAAGAAGACTTTTTCATGTTCAGAATGTGACCAATATTTTAGTCTTAAATCAGCTCTTGTTAAACATCAGAGAAGGCACACAGGGGAGAAGACATTTTCATGTTCAGAATGTGGAAAATATTTTCTAACTAAATCAATTCTTGTTGCACATCAGAGAAGTCACACAGGGGAGAATGCATTTTCATGTTCAGAATGTGGAAAATATTTTCTAACTAAATCACATCTTGTTGTACATCAGAGAAGTCACACAGGGGAGAAGCCATTTTCATGTTCAGAATGTGGCAAATGTTTTCCAAGTAAAGCAAATCTTGTTGTACATCAGAGAAGTCACACAGGGGAGAAGCCATTTTCATGTTCAGAATGTGGAAAATGTTTTCTAAGTAAATCAATTCTTGTTGTACATCAGAGAAGTCACACAGGGGAGAAGCCATTTTCATGTTTAGAATGTGGAAAATGTTTTCTAAGTAAAGCAAATCTTGGTAGACATCAGAGAAGTCACACAGGAGAGACACCATTTCCATGTTCAGAATGTGGGAAATATTTTTTAAGTAAATCAAGTCTTGTTGATCATCAGAGAAGTCACACAGGAGAGAATCCATTTTCATGTTTAGAATGTGGTAAACATTTTAGATATAAATCAAATTTTATTAGACATCAGAGAATTCACAAAGAGGAGAAGCCATTTTCATGTTCAGAATGTGGGAAATCTTTCAATCAGAAATCAGAACTTGTTGTACATCAGAGAGTTCACACAGGGGAGAAGCCATATTCCTGTTCAGAATGTAGAAAATGTTTTGGAAATACATCAAATCTTTTAAAACATCAAAGAATTCATAAAAGGAAAAAGGTATAAATAGGGATGAGCGAACCGAACCATAACGAACCAGATTCCGAACCAGAACTAAATCAATTCTTGTTGTACATCAGAGAAGTCACACAGGGGAGAAGCCATTTTCATGTTCAGAATGTGGCAAATGTGTTGAAGGGTTGGTTAATTAATAATATTTTGTTGGATATTATTAATTAATATTCATAAATAGGCGTAACCGGCTGACGCTAGCTCCGCCTATTTATTTCCCACACTGTTCTATTCCCTTCACGCTACGACTACCTTATACTGTAACGGCGGCTATAAAGACCACGTACACTGTATCTTAAACAATAAAAGGCTTTATTAAACAAAACAATGTCTACCGTCTAATTCTTAGGACTATATCTATATATATTTATATCAACGTATATAAATATATATACATATATATCCGCAAACAATACAATACTATACACTGGCTACACTGCACACTTCCCACAAGTAATTCCACCCACAAGCTAAATCTAACACATACACACTTACGATACCCTCCCAATCTTACACTTACTGTCCCTAGGAAGTACGAGCCACTGGAGAACAAAGGGTTAATATAGCTATATGAAAAGTATATAGCTATATTATTGACAATGAAGGGGTTAACAGAGAGCAGGGCTCTGTGCTGGGGTTATATCAGGGGTCTGGGTACAGGAGTATGGACAGGATATGGGACAGGGCACCAGGGGTTAATTCAGCAGGGGTTGGTAGGGCAAAGGGGCACTGGCAGGGCAATCAAGGGGTTAATTAGCAGGGGTAATGGTAGGGAAGCAGTAGGGGTCCCCAGGGCAGGGTACAGGGAGGTAAGGCAGGGGTTACAGCAGGGATGGGGTTATGGCAGGGCAAGGCAGGGGGCACTGGCAGGACAACAGGGGAATCAAGGGGTTAATCAAGGGGTTAAAGATACATTGGTGGTTCAGGGGAACCAAGGGTACTCAGCCGCCTTTAGGGGGGGTTTGCTCGTCGTCTAGGGAGATCCTCGCTTGCTCGTTCGTCCAAGGGGGAGATTCTTCTGCTCGTTGTCCAGGGGATGATTCTTCTATATATATATATATATATATATATATATATATATACACATCTGGGGCATATATACATACATCTATATGTATCAGGCACATTGGGACTGATGGGGCATGAATGGGGGCACATAAAGGGGACTGTGGGGCCATTTGAGGCCCAAACATGCATATGGGGCCAGAGACCCCAACGTGGGGTCATATATATATATGCATGCCTGATTAAAGGGGCATGCATGCATATGTATGCATATACATATATATACATACATTACAGGGCCAACACTTCCTTCTACAAAATGTTTTCCAAGTAAAGCAAATCTTGTTGTACATCAGAGAAGTCACACAGGGGAGAAGCCATTTTCATGTTCAGAATGTGGAAAATGTTTTCTAAGTAAAGCAAATCTTGGTAGACATCAGATGGGTCACACAGGAGAGACACCATTTCCATGTTCAGAATGTGGGAAAAATTTAAATCAAATCTTACTACATATAAGAGAATTCACACTGGAGAGAATCCATTTTCGTGTTTAGAATGTGGTAAACATTTTAGATATAAATCAAATTTTATTAGACATCAGAGAATTCACAGAAGGGAGAAGCCATTTTCATGTTCAGAATGTGGAAAATGTTTTCTAAGTAAAGCAAATCTTGGTAGACATCAGATGGGTCACACAGGAGAGACACCATTTCCATGTTCAGAATGTGGGAAAAATTTAAATCAAATCTTACTACACATAAGAGAATTCACACTGGAGAGAATCCATTTTCGTGTTTAGAATGTGGTAAACATTTTAGATATAAATCAAATTTTATTAGACATCAGAGAATTCACAAAGAGGAGAAGCCATTTTCATGTTCAGAATGTGGGAAATCTTTCAATCAGAAATCACAACTTGTTGTACATCAGAGAGTTCACACAGGGGAGAAGCCATATTCCTGTTCAGAATGTAGAAAATGTTTTGGAAATACATCAAATCTTTTAAAACATCAAAGAATTCATAAAAGGAAAAAGTTATAAATAGGGATGAGCGAACCAAACCATAACGAACCAGATTCGTTACGAACTTTGCAAAAAGTTCGGAACGAATCTGGTAAAAAAAAAAAGAACGGTAACGCAAAACTGTAATTTTTTCACAGAATAGACCAGGATACAAGGGATTATTACTCCTATAATCCCTTGTATTCTGGTTTTCTGTGAAAAAAAAAATTTGTGACGTCACCCTACAGCCCCTGAAGTGCCTGAGCGCGCCGACATCTTGTCAATGCGTCTCAAGACTTCAAAGGGAGAGGAGCTGCAGATTAGATAGACAGAGAAAAGATATAGATAGATAGATAGCCAAAAAAGTAGATAGATACAGGGAGAGATAGAGAAGAAATAGAAAGGGTTAGTGAGAGAAGCAGGAGAGAGGAAGAGAAAGCTAGATATAGAAGATAAGGTGATAGATAGGGAAAGAGGCTGAGAAAGCAAGAGATAGGTAGAGGTAGGGAGAGAAAGTCATAAAAATAAAAAAATTGTGAGATCTAGGGAGAGATAGGGTGATAAATAAAGAAATACTGAGAGAAAAGAGTCTGGACAGGTAGCATTCCTGTTCCGTGACCGTACACGCTACACATTGCTGCTCAGCTGGGTGCCGTCAACCCTGTTTAGCCGCAACAAAAAAAGTTACAAAAAAAACTCCAAGAAAAAGTTATAAACAAAGATTAAAAAAAAGTAAAAAAAAAATTTATAAAAAAGTTTTTTTTTTTTTTTAAAAAAGTTAAAAAAAAGTTATTAAAAAAAATAAAATAAATAAAGTTTAAAAAAAGTATAAAAAAATACATTGTTTAATTCCCCCCCACCCAAATAAAAATATGTCCAAGCGTCATATTTCAACTATACTGGCCTGGGTGCTATCAAGTGCTGCCGCCTACTCCTCCGTCAATTGTCTCTTCTCAACTATACTGGCCTGGGTGCTATCAAGTGCTGGAGTACGCCTGTCTGTCTTCTGACCTGTGATGTCACTGAGACCGCATCGACTTTAACGCAGCCTATTCTTGGGCTGGTGCCACGATCTACCATGTGTTTTTGGTGCTCTTTTTATAATTTCTCTCCTCTTAGACCAAAGCACATGTAGGGCTTTTAATTTGTTTATTTACAATTTGCCCTAAGGCAGATAATGCCCATACTTAACATGTGCTCAGAATTTCCCTATAAAACATAACCTTTATTTAATTATTATTTTACTAAGTATAGTTCACCCTACTAGTGCTTTTAAAATTATCAGTATCGCTATTGAGTAATTCCTTTCCTTTACCTATAATCAATAGTACGTATAACAATTTCCAGGGGCTCCTGATTTGAAACCTCCTATGCTGTGATGCTTATCTATTGGTACTGCGCGCTTGTACCTCTGCAACACTTGTTCTATATCGTGTGCTGTCTCTTATTCAGTTGGAGCTCTATCTGGATAACTCGTATTACAGCGATTGCTGGCTAAAAACATTCCCACATCTGCCCCCCGACATGTTTCGCCTGATCACAGGCGTCCTCAGGGGTTCGGGCAGTGTCTGAGGGAAAGGGGTGTGGCTAGCCTTTTTATAACTTCACTTTCTTACGATCTCCTCTCTGTATCCAATTATTGCTCCAGCTACTGACTCTTGGATACACTCGGCAACATTTTTACCTGCTATTGGATGCTTCGTCCCCCATTGCCGTGACATACTCACCTCCATCACTCTATGTCTTCTGGTATGCGCAGGTCATCGGACTTACTAACTTGCCGCGTTCTTCCTGTTACTGCGCATGCCCAGGGACTTAGTCATGAACTTCACTTCTTTTTCTTTCTGCACATGCTCGGAGACTTAATCATTTATTCACTTGTTTTTCTTACTGCGCATGTCCAGGGACTTAGTCATTTTTTCCTTCTTTTTCTTACTGCGCATGTCCAAGGGTTTAGTCATTTCTTCACTTCTTTTTCTTACTACGCATGTCCAGGGACTTAGTCATTTATTCCTTCTTTTTCCTACTGCGCATGTCAAGGGACAAAATCATTTTCTCACTTCTTTTTCTTACTACGCATGTCCAGGGACTTAGTCATTTATTCCTTCTTTTTCCTACTGCGCATGTCAAGGGACAAAATCATTTTCTCACTTCTTTTTCTTACTACGCATGTCCAGGGACTTAGTCATTTATTCACTTCTTTTCATTGCTGCGCTTGCCCAAAGACTAAATCATTTTCCATTTCTTTATATCCCCTATTCCGCGCAGGTCTCCGGACTTATTCATTTATAGCGATTTTCTTATTTCTACGCATGCCCAGAGTCAAGATCTTCATAATTATATTAGCAGGGTCTATGTTGCCCTTAATTAATCTATATATTCAATTTTTTCCCATATTTTAGAATCTTAATTTGTAATCATAGTCTTATTTTACTAGTCCACCACCACCTAATTTTAGGGTATTATTCTTTTGGATTCTTCCACTTTTTCATTTATTTTTTCATTTATTTTTAATTTTTAAATGGGAATATTAGGGAACTCTTAAACATTTATATTTAATGTTATTTACACATTTGTGATAGAACTCTCATAAAAAAGAAGCGAAGGTGAATCCTTCATTTAACCCTTTGGGTGCTAGGCTTTTCAACCTATAAATCCATTTTGTTTCTTCCTGTGAGTTTTTGATCAATATTTCCTTTCCTTGGACCTGGTAATACTTTACATATGCCCCAAATTTTTAGACTACTGCTGTCCCCTTTGTGTACATTTATCATCTGTGTATGCTCCCAACACTGATCAAACCAGTTGGCTTTCGTCTTTTCTGTCACTGGTGGAAACCCACAGAGAGGGAATTCTCATCTTGGCAGGAGATTTCAAAGTAGCTCTCAATCCCCTCCAAACACCTCCTCTAAGAAATCCTCCTTTTCATCAAAAGCCCTCAAGGCTATTCAGGTAAAACTGTTTAGTCTAGGTCTGCTGGATGTTTGGCGTAGATTGAATCCGGATCTAATTGATTATTCTTTCTACTCTGCAGTAAGCAATTCATATAGTAGAATAGACTATATCTTCGTGTCAAAGGAGCATCTACAACACTTCCCCTCCTCTTGGATAGGCAACATAACACTATCGGATCACATTCTGATCTTTTGTGATATCGGTCTTTCCACCAGGTCTGGTAAGAATCTACACTGGAGGTTTAATGAGTCCTTGCTGGGAAACGAGAAACATAGATCTCACATACCTCCCAACTTTGTAAAGAGACAAAGAGGGACATATTGTGCGTCAGCACTAGGCCACACCCCTAACTCCGCCCACTATAACCTAATCTGTCAGAGATAATAAACACAGTGATATTACAGTACAGGGATAATAAACACAGTGATGTCACAGTACAGGGGTAATAAACACAGTGATGTCACAGTACAGAGATAATAAACACAGTGATGTCACAGTACAGGGGTAATAAACACAGTGATGTCACAGTACAGGGGTAATAAACACAGTGATGTCACAGTACAGAGAAAATAAACACAGTGATGTCACAGTACAGGGATGATGTACACAGTGATGTCACAGTACAGGGATAATAAACACAGTGATGTCACAGTACAGGGATAATAAACACAGTGATGTCACAGTACAGGATAATGTACACAGTGATGTCACAGTACAGGGATAATAAACACAGTGATGTCACGGTACAGGGATAATAAACACAGCGATGTCACAGTACAGGGATAATAAACACAGTGATGTCACAGTACAGGGATAATAAACACAGCGATGTCACAGTACAGGATAATGTACATAGTGATGTCACAGTACAGGGATGATGTACACAGTGATGTCACAGTACAGGATAATGTACATAGTGATGTCACAGTACAGGGATGATGTACACAGCGATGTCACAGTACAGGGATAATAAACACAGTGATGTCACAGTACAGGATAATGTACACAGTGATGTCACAGTACAGGATAATGTACATAGTGATGTCACAGTACAGGGATGATGTACACAGTGATGTCACAGTACAGAGATAATAAACACAGTGATGTCACGGTACAGGGATAATAAACACAGCGATGTCACAGTACAGGGATAATAAACACAGTGGTCTCACAGTACAGGGATAATAAACACAGTGATGTCACAGTACAGGGATAATAAACACAGCGATGTCACAGTACAGGATAATGTACACAGTGATGTCACAGTACAGGATAATGTACACAGTGATGTCACAGTACAGGATAATGTACACAGTGATGTCACAGTACAGGGATAATAAACACAGCAATTTCACAGTACAGGATAATGTACATAGTGATGTCACAGTACAGGGATGATGTACACAGTGATGTCACAGTACAGGGATGATGTACACAGTGATGTCACAGTACAGGGATAATAAACACAGCGATGTCACAGTACAGGATAATGTACACAGTGATGTCACAGTACAGGGATAATAAACACAGCGATGTCAAAGTACAGGGATAATAAACACAGTGATGTCACAGTACAGAGATAAGAAACACAGTTATGTCACAGTACAGGGATAATAAACACAGTGATGTCACAGTACAGGGATAATAAACACAGCGATGTCACAGTACAGGGATAATAAACACAGCGATGTCACAGTACAGGATAATGTACACAGTGATGTCACAGTACAGAGATAACAAACACAGTGATATCACAGTACAGGGATAATAAACACAATGATGTCACAGTACAGGGATAATAAACACAGTGATGTCACAGTACAGGGATAATAAACACAGTGATGTCACAGTACAGGGATAATAAACACAGTGCAGTCCCCTCACAGAAAGTAAAAATAAAAATAAAAACCTTATACATTCTTCCTAGCAGCCGCATCACCAGCAGGAGATCTTTTTCTCTTGTCTAGAGGGGGTGGATCCAATGCTGACTGACGGCCAGCCCCGTCCCCCGCCCAGACATGAGGCACAGATAGCAGAAGGTACGGAGAGAGCTGCAGGGGGGACGGGAGGGAGGATGGAAGAAGCAGGCAGCCGATTCCGGCTATCTGCTTCTTCTTGCAACGTCGTATGAGCGCAGAGACAGCTGCCAGAGACCGGGATATACCTCCCCCGTACCGGGACAGTGGGACATCCACTGCAATCCGCTACTGTCCCACTGGATCCGGGACGGTTGGGAGGTATGGATCTCATATTGCTTTCCTATTGAAGGAACGTTCTGCTAAGTACTACCTATCCTCCCAACAAAAATTCTTTGCCCATGGCAATAAGGCATCTAGATTTATGATGCAAAGAATAAAACAGAGAAGAAATTTCCGCTATGTCGCCTGTATCAAATCCCCCCAGGGTACCCAGTTTTTTACAGCTGAAGAAGTGGCGGAACAATTCAAACACTTTTATAAGTCACACTACTATTTACCTGCCACTAAATTACCCAACCCTGCTCTGGGGAGAGAGGCTAATATTCGTACCTTTTTAGACATTCTAGATTTACCTACTTTATCATCAGACCAACGTGAGAACCTAGCTAAACCCTTTTCGCTATCAGAGTTGCTTACAGGAGTCAACTCCTCCCCCTTAGGTAAATGTCCTGGCCCTGATGGACTTCCTATATCTTACTATTCTGCTTTCCAGGATATACTTCTCCCCCTTCTCCTTCCGGTTTGTAACCTAACCCTGCAGAATCAATCTGTCTCTGCTGATATGACTAGGGCTACGATTTCTATTATCCTCAAAGAGGGAAAAGACCCTGCTTCTTGTGCCAACTATCACATTACTGAACATTGACCTTAAAGTTTTAGCAAAAATGTTAGCAAAGAGACTGCAAACCCTACTGCCCAAGCTGGTTCACTCTGACCAGGTTGGGTTTGTTATGGGACGTGAAGGAAAGGACAACATTGCTAAAGTATTAGATGCTTTATTTTACGCCTCCCATAAATCCATACCCCTGGTCCTCCTTGGCACGGACGCAGAGAAAGCTTTCGACAGAGTTGAGTGGTCCTATATCAAATTAACTTTGTCTAAATATCACTTTACTGAACCTTTTATACATGTTATATTTGCTATGTATCATAATTCCTCGGCGTCTGTGTCAGTCAATGGAGTCCTTTACACTAGATTCAATATTAGAAATGGACCCAGACAGGGGAGCCCCCTTTCTCCGCTTATTTTTGTTCTAGTTATGCAAACTCTTCTACAAGCTCTCCGACAAGAGATGGAGGTGAGGGGACTCCTTGTAAATGGGCAGGAAGTGAAATTGGCTGCTTTCGCAGATGATCTCCTTCTCCTTACAACAAATCCTATTAAGTCCATGCCTATTATTATATCTGTACTTCAACATTTTGTCTCTTTATCCAACTTTAAAGATAAACCCTTCTAAGTCCCAAGTGCTACATTTTGGCCTGTCTCCCACAATACTTTCCGCTCTTCAAGCTGACTCTACCTTAGACATACCGCCTGTGCAGCCATTTCAGCTGCACAGGGGCCCTCCGGGGCCCTCCAGCTCAGCTGTCTGTGCGCACAGACATCTGATTGTAATGGTGAAGCAGAGAGATGCACGCTCACCTGTGCTGTGCCACTGTGTCCTAGCTCCCCCATCTGGTGTCGAGGGGGAGAAGCCAATGGCAGACAGGGATGGGGACGAGCCTCCCTAGCATCACGGGTGACGCTAGGGCAGCTCGTTCCCGTCACAGCTTGCCATTGTCTGCTTCTCCACGACAACGGATGTTTTCATCCGTGCACGGGGAGAAGCAGCAGCAGCACAGGGAGCGGGGTAAGTATATTCAGTGTTGGGGGCATTTTATACTCTCAGATAACCCCTTTAATATGCATCACAATATATAAAGGGTCTCCACTATCTTTGATGCCCCTGATACCCCTTCCTCTCCCTGTAGGATTGGGCAGGAGATGACAAATTGGGGTCCCTTCTGCTGCCACACATTATTGTATTAATCTTTACCTATGGCCAATGTTTATGTCTGTATGTGTGGTATGGGGGGGGCCCAGGCACATTCTTTGCACAGGGGACCTCTGTTATCTGTGTCCGCCCCTGCCGACTGGCACACCCAGCAACTAACTTACCTTGGAGATAAACCCTCTCCGCATCTTTCTGATTTATTCCGCCTTAATTACCTACCATTATTACGTTCAATGGTTGCCCAGCTGAACTCTTTGGACTTCCCTTACCTTTCCTGGTTCGGGAGGAAAAACATATTTATCTCCTTAGTTATTCTGTGCCTTACATACTTAATGCAAGTCATCCCCCATTAAAATCCCTAAATCTTATTTTTCCTTCCCTGAATAGACACATTCGTAGCTTCATTTGGCTGGGGGAGAGTTCTCGGTAATCTCCTTTGACACACTATCCAAACCCAAAATTCGGGGAGGCCTTGGCCTACCGGACCCAGAAATGTACATGAGAGCCATTCATCTATGTAGGGTGGTGGTTTGGATAAGAAAACCACCTCAAAAAATATGGCCCCACCTTGAAGACGCTTTTCTTCCAGCCCCACTCCGGGCCTTGTTGCTGGCTAACAGATCACTTCCAATAGCCACTAACGTACACAATCCTTTGATCAGGTCCACTCTTAAGGTTTGGGAGCGGTTCTTGGCCAGCTGTAGGGCCCTGACATTTCCTTCTCACCTTCTACTAGTTAAAGATCTTATAGCCCTAGCTCCAAAGGCTCTGAGAGAGAGCTGTCCAATTTCCTTCCGCTCATCTACATTTCTTATTTCAGAACTACTCGACCAAGAGGGATGTGTTAGCGCCGATCTGGACATTCAAAAAAGCTCAATGCTCCTGACCTTAATATCCTTCTCTTAAGATTTCTTAGAAAAGAATCACTCCCACTTCTTAGACAGACTCAGCATCCCATGACAACTTCTTGGTTCGAGACACTATTGGGCAGTTCTGTGCCTCCTACCAAGATTATATCTAGAATGTATAATAACAGACATCAAACCTGCTATGGTTAGTGTATGGGAAAAGGATTTGAAGAGAAATTTCTCTCCCTCTGAAATTAGAAAAGTATTTATTACTCCCCACAAACTTTCAAGATGTATTCAGGAAAATGGGAATTGCCATAATGATAGAAACTGGCACACCCAGCAACTAACTTACCTTGGAGATAAACTCTCTCCCCATCTTTCTTCAAGGAATGCAGGTTCCACACGCATGCTGAGCCCCAGAGACGGATTAAGTGCATGATAGGCCTGGGGCTGTCTACCCAACTCGGGCCCTTCCCTCCATTTTAGATTAGTTTTTTTTTTTTGTATGAAGAGGCTGGAGTGCTTCATGAGCGCCACAGCCCCTTCCTAAGCCATATGACATCTAAGACTAAAAAACTAACGCAACACTGAAATTTGGTCACCAAATTTAAAATACATATGATTGTAATAAAAAAGACTTGGAGGAGAATACCTCTTACATCCAGGGACATCTCCTGTCATGTAGACCTTTTCTTTCCTCTTCTCCTTCATTTGACCCAGACCGCCATGAAAAATCCTTTCAGCCACATCTCATCTCTACAGAGTTTGTAACACAGATACATTAGATTTCTCAATTTTTCCATCAACCTCCCCATCCTGGTGTCCCGACAATGTCATCCTGCTGCCACTCCCAATACAGCGTCCCAGGTACTATACTGCTGAAAAAATAGTGTCCCCAGTAGACGTAATTGGGGTAATTTAATCAAACTGGTGTAAAGTAGAACATGATTTCCAAAAAGATTTGTCAAAAATGTAAGATGGAATCTGATTGGGCAACTAAGCCAGTTCTACTTTACACCAGTTTAATAAATTACCCCAAAAGTTCCCTATAGTGTCAACAGCAGTCCCCTAGAGTGTACCCCAGTATTAATAACACCTAATATTGTTTTCCAGGTAATAATCCCTGTATAGTGTCCCCTAAAATAGTATAATTTGCCACCACACAATAACTTCCCCAACACTGCCCCATGTAGTAATTTGCCTCCACACAGTAATTTCCACCACATAGTAATCTCTCCCATGAAAATTTGCCCCCACACAGCCCCGACATATTTATCCCCATAATTATTTTCATCTACATAGTAATTTGTCCCCATATAGCTAGGCCCAATATAGTAATTTCCCCCGATGTACTGTCCCTTCACTAATATGTCCTCCTGTGTCCCCATGTTGGCACATTAAAAAAAAAAAAAAAAAAAGCTAAATACTCACCTATGTCCAGGTGTGCGATGACAGGCGCATACATGTCACTGTGATGCATCCCAGCACAGGCGCGCAATGACTTCATCACACCGGCCTGTGCTGGGATTTCACTAACGCCTACTAGACCTGTAGCCTATGGCGGTGATCGGCGGTGGAACAGGGAACTATGCACTCCCATGCCCTGGCGCAGTATGTCGGCATTCAAGTTGGAGTTGCCCCCCCCCCCCAGCATTGCTGGGCCCAGGGCTGCCGACCCGAAAGCCACTATTGTAATCCTCAATTGCTGAGTCCACACTATATTGTACATCTTTGGTGCTACTGTACACTGGCCTCCATTATGTACAGGTAATGGCCGCCGTCCTGTTTAGTGCACACAAAACCTGTCCTAATCACACAGGAGGACAAGTTACTTCACAACCCTGAGCTAAAGAGCTGCCTCATCCTCCTCTCTGCTCTGCTTGTCAGGGATTATGATCCTGAATACAGCTGACAGTACAGCAGAGAGGAGGATGCGGTGGCTCTTTACCTCAGTGTTGTGAAGTAACTTGTCCACCTGTGTGATTAGGACAGGTTTTGTGTGTATTATTGGACGGTAGCAATTTTATTTCTCCTAATGATTGCTCCCCAGACAAAATAAGCCGTTATAATTAGAGATAAGCGAATATCATATTTAGAAATTCGTTTTCTCTTCGTTCAGTGGTAAAAGCAGAATTATGTGTAGGGTTTCCATTACCATGGACCATAACGCAATTCTATGACGGAATGCCTTTATTCATTCTGTCATAATAGAAGTCTATGTGCTGCATAACGGATTCATCCGGTCTCCATTATGCTGGAGTCCCCTTGTGGGGTACATACAACTTTTTTTATTGCTTGATATTATGCTTTTTGGGAAGTGAGGTGACCAAAAAATTGCTGCTCTGATAGTTTCTTTCTTTCTTTTTTAAGGCGTTGACCTGACAGAGTAGTTCATGTGATATTTTTATGGAGTTGTGGTTATGGATGCGGCAGTACTAATATTTTTTATATTTTTTAATAATTATGGGTGAGGAGAAGGAGGCTTTTTGTTTTACACTTTTATTATTTTTTATTATCTTTAAAAACACTGTTTTTAACACTTTGTGCCCCACATAAGGTCATGCAAGAACTTTGGGGGACAACTTTACATTTTTATAATTGCTAATCTATCCTGTAACTGGGGCTGACATAGTAGCCCCACTTACAGGGGGAATACAGCCCCAAGAGGGGTTGTACAGCAATATACTGTACTTTCCCTGAACTGCTCAATAGTTATTTTTTGTGAATAAATTGTTTCCTAAACACTGTCCCTAGTGCCTGTCACGTCTCTCCCTTCACTAAGTTCACTGGAAAATGGCAGAGAACGAGCAGGCTGAGGTTATTTATAGGGCTGTGACATCACAGGGGCTGGCTGGTTGCTGATTGTCTATCTGCATGGCATGTGGGTACTCCCTCATTCCCAGGCTTCTTACTTCCTCATTCTAACATGTGCAGCAACAATTTAGAGAAAATACGATTCATTACCACGAAGCTTCCCTTTAAGTGGTGGATTTGCCTGAACCCCCCATTCTTGAACAGCCCTTTTAACTCTGCACAATATCTGATCTAAAGAATAAAGTGACATAGGCCTAAAAAACAGATATTTATTAAAAATTGGAACAACATGTTTGAGACACAGTTATATACACACGCAGCTCACTGTTAACTACCAGGCAGCGCTTATACATTTAATTTGCACATTTTAAGATATACAACAAGACTAGATTTCTGGTTAAAACATTTCCCACAATTTGTATAAATGGTTTCTCCTCTGTTTGACCTCTTTCATGAGTATCAAAATTTGACTTTTTGTTTCCCAAATTCTAAAAATTAAAATGACATCTTCAGTGTATGAATTCGTTTATGTTTTAAAAGATTCGAATTATCTCTAAAATATTTTCTACATTCTGAACAGGAATATGGTTTCTCCCCTGTGTGAATTCTGTGATGTATAACAAGATCTGATTTCTGATTAAAAGATTTCCCACATTCTAAACATGAAAATGGATTCTCCTCTGTGTGAATTCTCTGATGTCTCATAAGATCTCCTTTATTTCTGAAACTTTTCCCACATTCTAAACATGAAAAAGGCTTCTCTTCAGTGTGAATTTTCTCATGTCTATTACAATTTGATTTTTTTGAAAAACTTTTCCCACATTCTGAACATGAAAATGGTTTCTCCCCTGTGTGACTTCTCTGATGATTAACAAGACTTGATTGATCTATAAAATATTTCCCACATTCTGAACATTGAAATGGTATCTCCCCGGTGTGCATTTTTTTCTGATGTCTACCAAGATTTGCTGTATCTTTAAAACATTTTCCACATTCTGAACATGAAAATGGCTTCTCCCCGGTGTGACTTCTCTGATGTACAACAAGAATTGATCTACTTAGAAAACATTTTCCACATTCAGAACATAAAAATGGCTTCTCCCCTGTGTGAGTTCTCTGATGTACAACAAGAACTGATTTACTTAGAAAACATTTCCCACATTCTGAACATGAAAATGGCCTCTCCCCTGTGTGACTTCTCCGATGACTGATAAGATTTGCTTTATCTCTAAAACATTTTCCACATTCTGAACATGAAAATGGCCTCTCCCCTGTGTGACATTTCCGATGACCGATAAGATTTGCTTTATCACTAAAACATTTTCCACATTCTGAACATAAAAATGGCTTCTCCCCTGTGTGACTTCTCTGATGTACAACAAGATATGCTTTACTTCGAAAACATTTTTCACATTCGGAACATGAAAATGGCTTCTCCCCTGTGTGACTTCTCTGATGTATAACAAGATGTGCTTTATTTCGGAAACATTTTCCACATTCTGAACATGATAATGTCTTCTTCCTTCTGTGACTTCTCTGATGTACAACAAGATTTGCTTTACTTAGAAAACATTTTTCACATTCTGAACATGAAAATGGCTTCTCCCCTGTGTGACTTCTCTGATGTACAACAAGATTTGGTTTATTTCGGAAACATTTTCCACATTCTGAACATGATAATGTCTTCTTCCTTCTGTGACTTTTCTGATGTACAACAAGATTTGCTTTACTTAAAAAACATTTTTCACATTCTGAACATGAAAATGGCTTCTCCCCTGTGTGACTTCTCTGATGTACAACAAGATTTGGTTTATTTCGGAAACATTTTCCACATTCTGAACATGATAATGTCTTCTTCCTTCTGTGACTTCTCTGATGTACAACAAGATTTGCTTTACTTAGAAAACATTTTTCACATTCTGAACATGAAAATGGCTTCTCCCTTCTGTGAATTCTCTGATGTACAACAAGATTTGCTTTACTTAGAAAACATTTGTCACATTCTGAACATGAAAATGGCTTCTCCCCTGTGTGACTTCTCTGATGTCTAACAAGAGCTGATTTAAGACTAAAATATTTGTCACATTCTGAACATGAAAAAGTCTTCTTCCTTCTGTGAGTTCTTCGATGTTGAGCACTCCTTTTGTGACGTTTATTTTGCTTAACAGTCTGCGATGAATCAGAAGACTGGAACCGATCCAAATCATCAGATGTTGGCTCCTTACTGTGAAAGGCTGGGGGTAAATCTGGGATAATAGCATGATCTTCATGTTTATCTTGCTTGATACCATGATCTTCTGCCTTAAAATCCGAAGATATCAAATGTTCCTCTGAGCTCCCGGTATAGTCATCTGCCAAGAATAAATCTGATTTTTATCATTTTAGAAATAATATAAATGTATACATTTCTGCATAAAAAATCCCATAAAATTACATGAAATGAATCAACACTCAATTATCAACTGACTATGAAACTGGTGGGAAAACAGATCACAATCTAACAGTAGACCAGTAGATCATGATGTTAGGTCACCAGCCTGTTCTCATGTACTTTCCTCTCTAGAGTTGAAGCCAGCATCTTTACAGGTTCACATTTCCATCATTATTATCTAGTAAAAGACTCAGTGGAGACTCATGAAGGGACCTGTGACTCAGTACTATTAGTGGGTGTCCCTCTCCCACTCTGATGGATGCAAACAGGAGAGGAACAGTACGGTCATGTGCAAAGAAATCACAGCTTTGGAACAAGTGTAACAATGGATTATCAGTACTAGAGTTTTTATTTAAATGTTCATTTATTTTGTTCAGTAGAAATACTTTATACTGCACTTTCTTCAACTCTTTCACAGTTCAATCTTGATCTTTCTCCACGCACAACAAGCACTTCGTCTTGATATGGCAGCCGTGTGGAAAAATCAGTGACGTATTGACGATAATTCTACTAAATACTAGGGGTTAGTCGATAATGTCTGGGTGATTTATGGATTATTAATACAGATAAGCGAACATGCTCGTCCGAGCTTGGTGCTCGTTCGAGCATTAGGGTATTCGTACATGCTCGATACTCAGACAAGCATATCGCGATACTCGAGGAAATGGCATCTTCCTCTTCCTGTATGTTTGGCGCCTTTTTCTCAGCCAATCAACATGCAGGAGAGTCTTTGGTACCCCCTAGCATCACGTGGAACCCCTACAAGTCGATAGCAGGGATTAGTTGGCCAGATCAGATGACCTGGGAATATAAGAATCTGGGATTAGGGAGAGAGCTGCTGTCTGTCAGGGAGAGTGTTAGAGCCTCAATTTAGATTTTGGTTAAGCAGGAATCATCCTCTAAGAACCCAACAGCCCTTTTAAGGGCTACAAGCACCTTTTTTTTGGTCTCCTCCTGGCTGCTGGCTGGGACTTGTAGTGCAGCTACCACCATCTTGGCTGCACACTGTGCACAACGACTGGTGGCAGAAAGGGGACAGCACGTGTTCCACACAGACCCCAAAGAAATTGCCCAAAGTCCTCTCAGTACTCATTTTTGCTACTGCTGTACCTTGGCTTGCTGGGATCTGTAGTGCAGTCTAGGGAATACGTTTTTTCTCTCAGTTATATATACTACAGTGCAGTGAAAAATTCTGTTGTGTGCGGTACAGTAGCCGCAGTCTAGAAAATACGTTTGTTCTCTCAGTTATATATACTACAGTGCAGTGAAAAATTCTGTCGTGTGCGGTACAATAGCCGCAATCTAAAGACTAGGTTTTTTCTCTCAGTTATATATACTACAGCGCAGTGAACAATTCTGTCGTGTGCGGTACAGTAGCCGCAGTCTAGAAAATACGTTTGTTCTCTCAGTTATATATACTACAGTGCAGTGAAAAATTCTGTCGTGTGCGGTACAGTAGCCGCAGTCTAAAAAATACGTTTTTTCTCTCAGTTATATATACTACAGTGCAGTGAAAAATTGAGTGGTGTGCGGTACAATAGCCGCAGTCTAAAGACTAGGTTTTTTCTCTCAGTTATATATACTACAGTGCAGTGAACACAATTCTGCAGTGAAAAATTTACCCTGACACAGCATGGCGGTGACAACAGAGTGACCAAGTTAGACTGAGGTAGCAGGTGAAGCACATAAAATTTTACCCTGACACAGCATGGCGGTGACACCCCCAATTGACCAAGTTACTTGAGGTAGCCGGGGAACCACCCAAAAATGTACCCTGACACAGCATGGCGGTGACACCACCAATGCCTTGGTCAGACTGAGATTGCAGTCAAATGGCTGTAGGTGAGCCTCCGTAAATATTGTTTGTAAAGAGCGCCAATTGGCCCTCAGAAAAATTGCCTGTTGGCTCAGCATTTGTGTAAGAAGAGAAGGAGGAGAGGAGAGAATACATAAAGAATCTTCATGTTTAGCTGCTTTCGCCCGGTGGAGATTTGAATTCCGGTGAAATCCAGGCTTTATTCATTTTAATAAGCATCAGCCTGTCAGCGCTGTCAGTTGACAGGCGTGTACGCTTATCAGTGATGATGCCACCAGCTGCACTGAAGACCCGGTCTGACAACACGCTAGCGGCAGGGCAGGCCAGCACCTCCAAGGCGTACAGCGCCAGTTCAGGCCACGTGTCCAGCTTTGCAACCCAGTAGTTGTATGGAGCAGATTGATCGCTACGGACGTTGGTATGGTCAGCTAGGTACTCCCTCACCATCTTTCTGAACAGCTCCCCCTACTCTGCCTAGACGGGGGATGGGTGACATAGTCTTGCTGGGGTGACATAAAACTGGCAAAGGCCTTGGAGAGCGTTCCCTTGCCGGTGCTTGACAAGCTGCCTGCTCGCCTCCTCTTCCCTGCTAGTTGCCCCACAGAACCATGTCCTCTGCCGCTAGTGGTGCCAGATGGGAAGGATAGTTTCAGCTTGTGCACCAGGGCCTGTTGATATTGATTCACTCTCGTACTCCTTTCCTCTACAGGAATGAGAGTGGAAAAGTTCTGCTTGTACCATGGGTCCAGGAGAGTGAACACCCAGTAATCGTTGTTGGCAAAAATGCTTCTAACGCGAGGGTCACGGGAAAGGCAGCCTAACATGAAGTCAGCCATGTGCACCCAACACGCAACATGCAAGAATTCCCTCTCCTCAATAGGCTGACTCTCCATTTCATCCTCCAATTCTTCCTCTTCAGCCCATACGCGCTCAACAGATAAGAAGGAATGAGCATAGGTACCCTCTTCTGTCTCACCAACATTCTCCTCCTCTTCCTCCTCATCCTCCTCCTCCAATACGCGCTGAGAAACAGACCGGAGGGTGCTCTGGCTATCAAGCGACGTATCTTCCTCCACCGTCTCTTGTGACAAGCGCAAAGCCTCTGACTTCATGCTAAGCAGTGAGTTTTTCAGCAGACAAAGCAGCGGGATGGTGAGGCTGATAATGGCGGCATCGCCGCTGACCATCTGTGTTGACTCCTCAAAGTTGCTTAACACCTGACAGATATCAGACATCCACGTCCACTCCTCATTGTAGACTTGAGGAAGCTGACTAACCTGAATACCAGTTCTCGTGGAAGTTGTCATCTGGCAGTCTACAATGGCTCTGCGGTGCTGGTAAACCCTGGCTAACATGTGTAGTATGGAATTCCATTGCATGGGCACGTCGCACAACAGTCGGTGAGTTGTCAGTTGTAAGCGCCGCTGCGCTGCCCTGAGAGTGGCAGCATCTGTGGTTGACTTGCGGAAATGCTCACAGATGCGGCGCACCTTGGTGAGCAAATCAGACAAATTGGGGTAGGTCTTGAGGAACTGCTGAACCACAAGACTGAACACGTGGGCCAGGCATGGCTCATGTGGGAGTCTGCCGAGTTGCAGAGCCGCCACCAGGTTACACCCGTTGTCACACACAACCATGCCTGGTTTGACGTTCAGCGGCGCCAGCCAAAGATCGGTCTGCGCTGTGATGCCCTGTAACAGCTCTTGGGCGATGTGCCTCTTGTCACCTAAGCTCAGCACTTTCAGCACCGCCTGTTGGCGCTTACCCACGGCAGTGCTGCTGCGCCTAGAGCTACCGACTGAAGGCGCCGTACTTCCGGATGGTAATTGAGAGTAGGAGGAGGAGGAGGAGGGGTTGGAGGAAGAGGCATAATTAGTCTGAGAAACTGTGACTGAGGTAGGCCCCGCAATCCTCGGTGTGGGCAGTACATGAGCGGCCCCAGGGTCAGACTCGGTCCCAGCCTCCACCAAGTTAACCCAATGTGCAGTCAGGGAGATATAGTGTCCCTGCCAGGCAGCACTTGTCCACATGTCCGTGGTTAGGTGGACCTTCTCAGTAACCATTTTGGTCAGGGCACGGATGATGTTCTCTGACACGTGCTGGTGTAGGGCTGGGACGGCACATCGGGAAAAATAGTGGCGGCTGGGGACCGAATACCGAGGGGCAGCCACCGCCATCAGGTTGCGGAAAGCCTCAGTCTCTACCAGTCTATAGCGCAGCATCTCCAGGCTCAGCAGTTTGGAGATGTGGACGTTTAGGGCTTGTGCATGTGGGTGGGTGGAATTGTATTTGCGCTTGCGCTCCAATGTCTGATGCAAAGACAGCTGAACGCTGCGCTGGGACACATTGGTGTAGGGTGTGGAGGATCGTGTAGGTGAAGGGGTGGTTGTTTAAGGCGGGAGGCGCTCGTGCCGGGATCCTGGGCGGGGGGTTGACTCGCAGAGCTAGCATGTGACACAGGGGAAGGAGCAGTGGTGTGACCACAGGAGGTAAACGTCCTTGGTTCCATTGAGTTGGGTGTTCAGCACTCATATGCCTGCGCATGCTGGTAGTGGTTAGGCTGGTAGTGGTGTCTTCCCTGCTGATCCTGGTGTGGCACAGGTTGCACACCACAGTCCGTCGGTCATCCTCACTTTCTTTAAAGGACCTCCAGACTTGCGAACATCTAGGCCTCGGCATGGGAGCTTCACTCCGTGAAACAGTTGCTGATCTACTTGCTCTGGCCCTGCTTCTCCCTCTGGCCACCCCACTGCCTCTTCCAACCTGTTCTGGTGCTGCACTTGCCTCCCCCTCAGAAGCACTGTCTTGACTAGGCTTTCCAACCCAGCTTGGGTCAGTCACCTCATGCATCCCGCAGCTCTGTTCCTCCGATTCCTTCACTGCTGCTCCCCCCTCGGACTTACTGCCCTGACAACAACGTCACTGTCTGACAACCGTGTCTCATCATAAATCATTATCCGACACCCTCCTTGACACACTCTTGGCCACAAGTCCCAACCACTCTCATGCACCCACCAGACTGTGCGAAAGTTTGATATTTTGGGGCATCGGGTCAGGTGTCTGTTGAGCAGTGGTTTGGTGTCTCTGGGTAGGGTCCTGAAAACGAGTTCCTGGGAGTATGGCCGGATCCTGAATCCATATTTTCCATGGGGGGGGCGGGACAGGCTGGGGGGAAGGAGGTTGAGCTGGAGGAGCCAGAGGTCCACTCG
>ONZH01022725.1:0-59877 GCA_900303285.1 Rhinella marina
TTTCGGCCCACTGGGTCCATGTGCTTCCGGCCCAGCCACACAAGCAACTTGAACAGGTGACGCCGCTTTCTCCTCGTCAAACTGCTGATCCTGCGCTAATGTCCAGCTCCTTCTCCACCACCTCAGCCTCCACTGCAGGGCCAAATCATAGCGCTCCTCCAGCGTACCACATGTGCAGGGCATGGCGGTGTTGCGCAGTTCTACGCCTGTTTTGCCTGAGCAAACAAAATCACATAGGGGAGGAACTGCTCCGCTTCATGAAAGAAGAAATCGATCGCTGGCTTTCTCTGCGACAACTAAAATTCAGAACTATGGTGACAGATAACGGAAAGAACATAGTGTCCGTGCTGCGCCAAGGAGGGCTGAGCCATGCGCCCTGCATGGCGCATGTATTTAATCTGGTTGTCAAACGGTTCCTCAAGTCTTATACCCAGCTGCAATACATTCTAAAAATGGCCAGGAAACTTTGCATGCAATTCAGCCATTCCTATACCACCAAGCACACCCTCCTTGAGCTGCAGCAGCAAAATGGCATCCCCCAAAATACTCTGATGAGTGACATTTCCACCCGTTGGAATTCTACCCTTCATATGTTGGACAAACTGTACGAACAGAGAAAGACCATAAACGATTTCTTGATGATCCAAGCGGACAGGATTACTCCCCTGTGTAATTTTGATGTCAGCCAGTGGCAGCTCATGCGTGACACCTGCCGCTTGCTCAGGCCCTTTGAAGAGGCCACGTTATTTGTCAGTCGCCAGGACTACAGTATGAACAATGTCATTCCACTGCCTCATGTCCTGGAACAGATGCTGCAAAATCTTTCTGGTCAGGGGACTGGAGACGCGGAGACTGCATCTCACGGCCACATAAGTCCGGTGGGGGCTGAACTGGAGGAGGAGGAGGACATTGGAGCACAAGCATTTAGTGTTTTTTCTACCCAGGTGACAGAAGAAGAGGAGCAGGAGCAGACAGAGGAGGTAGAGGGAGATGAGGAAAATGAGGCAGATGAGCCAGAGACACCATAGCAGTATACAGTTGAGTTGGAGGCAGGGAGTCCCTCTGAGTCACTTGTGCAAATGGCCCGATGCATGCTCACTTGCTTACGTAGTGACAGCCGAATAGTCACCATCCGGCAGAGGGATGACTTCTGGCTCTCCACCCTCTTGGACCCTTGCTACCGGTCTAAAATGGGGGCCTTTTTTTCAACTGCTGAGAGGGAGGACAAACTGAAGTACTATAGAGACATCCTATGTAGTCAGTTGGCTGCTGCCTATCTGCGTCGTCGTCCATCCTCTCACAGGTCTGACCAGGGGGCCCCTCAGCGCTCACGTACCACTGCCATGGCTGCTGGGGGGTGTGGGGGGGTAGGAGCAGTACCAGCTCCATCAGCAGCAACTTGAGTCTGGAGTCGCTGATGAGCAGCTTTCTTCACCCGCCCAGTGCGGAAAGTACTCAGCAGCAGCAGGTAGACCAGGAGTAGACCCTGAACCAGCAGGTGGTGGCCTACTTGTACAGCACCCTGCCACCCCACATTAAAGATCCTCTGGTCTACTGGACAGCCAAACTGGATTTGTGGCCGCAACTGGCCGAGTTTGCACTGGAGAAGCTGTCCTACCCGGCTAGTAGTGTGGCATCAGAGCGGGTGTTCAGTGTGGCGGGGGCCATAGTTACTCCAAGGAGAACTCGCCTGTCCTTCCAAAATGTGGAAAGACTCACCTTTGTCAAGATGAATCAGGCGTGGATCAGCCAGGATTTCTACCCACTAACGCCTGATACATCAGATTAGATCAGCCATGATGCGCCACCCAAACCTTGACAAATGAGACTGTATTTTTCAGGCTACCTGCCTCAGCCACTCTTATGATGCTGCCACCCGCCTGATGCCACACATCTACCAGCTGCTCCTTCTACCACCCAGCATCTTTACCAGTGACTGGTATTGGCACCCACCTCTCCACTCTGTCATTGACCCAATATGCAGCCTTCTGATGCTGCTGCCATCTCAACAATCAGGTCTCCTCATGCTGCTACTGCTGTCACCTCCAGGCTATGTCACCATGCCACTCTGTGGCCTGATGCTGCTGCTGCCGCCTCCAAATGCTGTGTCCTAGCTGCCGCTACGTCAAAATTATTTAATTATGCCACTCTGTGGCCTACTCATGCTGCTGTCACCTACAAACGCTGTGTCCTATCTGCCGCTCTCTCCAAATGATGTAATTGTGCCACTCTGTGGCCTACTCATGCTGCTGCCGCCACCTCCGCACGCTGTGTCCTAGCTGCCGCTACCTCCAAATTATGTAATTGTGCCACTTTGCGGTATGCTGCTGCCTCCACACGCTGTGTTCTAGCTGCTGCTAGTTCCAAATTATGTACTTGTGCCACTCTCTGGGATGCTGTTGCTGCTACCGTCTCCACACTCTGTCTTCTAGCTGCCGCTAGGTCCAAATTATGTAATTGTACCACTCTACGGTATGCTGCTGCTGCCTCCACATGCTGTGTCCTAGCTGCCGCTACATCCAAATTATGTAATTGTGCCACTCTGTGGCCTACTCATGCTGCTGCCACTTCCAGGGTCTTTGATTGTGCCAATCTGTGGCCTACTCATGCTGCTGCCACTTCAGGGTCTGTCATTGTGTCACTCTATCACCTGATGCTGCTGCTGCCGCCTCCGCACGTTTCCTTTTAGCTGCCGCTAGGTCCAAATTGAGTAATTGTGCTATTCTACGGTATGCTGCTGCTGCTGCCTCCACACGCTGTGTCCTAGCTGCCGCTACGTCCAAATTATGTAATTGTGCCACTATGTGGCCTACTCATGCTGCTGCCGCCGCCTCCACACGCTGTGTCCTAGATGCCACTATGTCCAAATTATGTAATTGTGCCACTCTACGGTATGCTGCATTTACATTTTTATGACTGCTGCCAATCCCAGGGTATGTCACTGTGCCATTCTGTCTCATTAAAATTAGTACGATTCCTGCTGCCTCTCCCACTCTGTGGCCTTGAAATGTATTCCACTGCTTCCTCTTGCAGCTGCTGTTACGGTGCCACTCTGTGGCCTTGAAATTTGTTTGACTGCTGACTCTTGTAGCTGCTGTTACGGTTCCACTCTGTGGCCTAGCAAATGTATTCGACTGCTGCCTCTTTCAGCTGCTGTTACGGTGTAACTCTGTGGCCTAGCACATGTATTCGACTTCTGCCTCTTGTAGCTGCTGTTACGGTGCCACTCTGTGGCCTTGAAATTTGTTTGACTGCTGACTCTTGCAGCTTCTGTTACGGTGGCACTCTGTGGCCTTGAAATTTGTTTGACTGCTGCCTCTTGCAGCTGCTGTTATGGTACCACTCTCCTCTGCAGCAGCATGTCAGTCGTAAATTTTTGGTACGTTCTGTAGTCCTATTCTATTATTCAAAGCTCAAGTACACAGGAAAACCTGTTTGTTTTGAACACTCAAATTTTTAAAAGTAAACGATTCACGGGACACTCAGCGATGAGCATGGGGGAGGTGAGAGGCAAGGGCTCCCACAGGTGGTAGCTCAGCTCTCTGCAGACCACCAGCTCGATCTCAAGATGGAACTCTGAGCTTTCTTTGCGTCTTGGGTCAATACTGACATTTTGTCACAGTCAAGGCAAAGCTGTAGCCTTCGCTGCACCTCCTCTGTTCCCGTCCGCTGGCATAACCAGCCCTATACATATGCTACAGTTGATCTTAGCCAAAAGGAAGAGAATTTTTTAGTACGGTCTGCTCTTCAGGGTATGTCATCATGCCACTCTCTGGCCTGATGCTGCAGCTGCCGACGACTGTACATGCCGTCTGCTAGCTGCCGCTACTGTACCTCAAAATTAGGTAATTGTGCCACTCTGTGGCCTCCAAATTGTACTACTACTTCCACTGCTGCTGCCTCTTCAAGGGTCTGTCATTCTGCCACTTTGTGGCCTACTCATGCTGCTGCCACCTGGCCACATTGTCATCGTGCCACTCTAAAGTCTGCTGATGCCACTGCTATCTCCAACCTGTTTTTGGGGGCTCTGCTTGTATAAGCGTGTAATAGAAAAGGTTCTGTCGAAATGTATGTGGAATCAGTGAATTGGTGTTAAAAATTCAGTTAATTAGCATACTTTTACAAGCGAAAGGAGTAAAAGAGGAGAAGTCGTGATTCTGACCTTTTTCTATTACATAGACACCCTCCCCTCTTCCGAGCGGGGGGTGCCTGGTTTAGTCCCATTGACTAACATTATGCTCGGTTGATCGGCCAGAGCACCCGAGCATACAAGCACAGAAGTGCTCGCTCAACACTACTCCCTATGCGTTTTAATGCAAGGCACAATGTTCTACACCACTATCCAGGCTCTCTGCAGCCCAGAAGTAGCCGTTTTTTAAAGCGATTCGCAACTAATTTATTCGGATCGAAGCAAATCTTTTTGTGAAATTAGGCTAACCAGCCAAATCGAATTTTTGAAAAATTTGCTCATCTCTATCTATAACCTGTGCAGAGGTCAAGAAGGAGTAGGTAAGCTGTGATGTCACCAATTTCGAATACTGGATCCTATGTTATCTTAATACAAATTTATTCTGTCGAATTTGCGTTAAAAAATAATTGTTGTGTTGCGAACATTCCTACACAAATTTCGAACATCCATTCAGTTTTGTTAAAAGTACGCAATATGTAAGCATTAGCGTACAAAGTCTGTACAAATTCTTAGCATACTATTGACTCGCAATTGCGTCATACGCACGAGGCTAGGCTGTGGCATAAAGTCTTCAGAGGCAGTCCATATGAGGTAGAAAATTAAGGTGCTAGCTATCCAGCTAATTACATAATTTTCTAAAAAACACCGTACAATAAGAGTATAATAGGACACATTGCAGTACCTGAAAAAGAATACACACAATGGGCTAAAGTGCTTGAATGTTGCTGAACCTGTAAAAACATTATTGCTAAAATACAGCAAAGACAATTATGCAAACATTTTAGTGCAATTTCACATTTGCAAGCATAAAAGGCTCCTTGGCATGATAAAACACTGGAACACAGTCCAAAATTCAATTGTAATCTTCGTGAGGTAATTTTGTAATCCAAACAGGCAACGTGTAATCCACATGGATAATATAAAATAGCAGCAAATAGAGAACCCTCTTTGCAAAGGGGGCTCCCAAATAACCTGAGAAGGAGGGGAAAAGGAAAATAGGCGTGTTTAGGTGCAACTGGGAATTTTCTGTAGAATGGGGGGGAATCCTGACAAGCCATGTCCATCTGGGTGAGAGTCAAACAGGGGGCAATACAAACTAAACAGAACAAGTGCCAACTAGCTCTCACCCATCAGGTGCAGTTCATGGTGTGGCTCCCTTAGGTCCTCCTGAAGTGTCCTTTAAATCAACTAGTAGTAGGGTTCCTCAGATGAGGGACCTGAAGTCCTCCTCTCTTGAGCTACTGCTGAATGAGATCAGAGGAAGCTCCTGCCTCCTGTAGGCCAAGCTCGCTGCCGTGGTGGAACTCCACTGCCCCCTTCTTCCAGAAGTCGGACTTGACCGGGTCTGGGTGGTGGTCATGCTGGTGAGCGCTACAGCCACCTGCGCCTTTACTTTTCTGGATTCTCCTGCCAGGACAGCAGGGGTAAGGACTTCTGGCTGCAGCGGTTGAAGCAAAGTTGCACCCAGGGAAGAAGCCCCTGCTCCCATGGCTGCTGCGAGCTTCATTTTCCAGGGTAGTTGGTACTGGTGGATCACCGTGGACTGGAACGTAAACGATGAAGTCGTCAGCTGACCCAGCTGAAAGGACTGTGATGGTGGCGGCACTGGCAGTCCAGGGATCAGAGGTTCCGGCTGTGGCTTCTCTCTGAAACGGAGGGTGCCATCTAATGACTCCTGAATGTAGCGTACCGGTACTTCGCCTGGTGGTTCCTCCGGTCAAACTTGAGGTGTTGATGCAGGTACCAGGTGCTTTGATAATAACGTTACTCCGGTAGCAAAGGGGCCTTTCAGGGATGCCATGGGGGTGTATTCCACCTGATCCCCCACGTATAGGCTGTGATGCAGTTGGGGAAATTACAACCGTTTCAATGACCTGCGGCCCACAAAGTACTCCCTGCTGTCCTCGACATACGCCAGGAAGCCAGAGCCTCGCTCCACAGAAAATCACAGGACTGTTCCCTTTTGTCGCTCCAGTGTAGGGTCTCCTGGCCTTGGATGGTCCAGTACCTGGATGACCCAGTCCTCCACTGCATTCTGGTAGTTCCATAGGGTCTGGGCATGGGCCATCACCGATGCTGGCACAATCGGGTTCTGCAGAATGGAAAGTGTTCTCCTCTGGGGCGAAGTGGATGCTCCAGCCGCCTCTGCCGAACCAGCCTCAGCCGCAGCAGGTCCAGCCGGTGAGACTCTTGCACAGTTGTGCCGCTCTGATCTCTGAAGTGGGCGGTGGTTCGGGGTACTCGTCCCCAAAGACCATCTCTCACCACTTTGCTGTGGTCTGACTCTGGATCTTGTTCAGCGCTGGCTTGAACTGGAGTGGAGGGCGGAGTAATGAGGGAGGAGTCTTCACTCCCTATACGTGCAATTAGTCAGTTCCCGGTGGGCCGGGCTGTTTTTTTCCGCTCTAGAGGGGGCGTATCATCATTTTCCCGCTTTGGGGGACCGGGGAAAGAAGAATGTGTACGTTGCGTATATAGTGTATGTAGCGTACGTAGCATTAGTACTCAGAATTTTAAGAACATTTACGAATAATACGAAGCGAATCTGACAAAATCCGGATTCGCTTTGGAGTAGGAAAAATGGAGGATTCGATACGAATCTACGAAGCGGCAAAAAGATTTACTTATCTCTAGTTATATATATATACGAGCAGAAGGACCTGGCTTCGCCTGGGTATATTTCATCTATTTCATTCAATGTTTCTGTGTGCCGTTGCAGACAGAAAGTCTCCCTCCCTCCCACCCCTGCAGCTGACAGAAGTTGATATTTACCTTCATTTTTTTCAATCCCCATTGGCTGCGGAGTGGGAGGGGGTGGCCTGACCAGGTCGGGGGCGTGGCTAATCGATAGCTGGGTCGGGGGTTTTAAGTCTTGGCCTGAATTACAGGTCAATGCCATTGTAAATTATGAGGAAACACAGTGGGTAGCAGTAGAAGAAAACATCGCTTCACACAGGTATATTTTATCTATTTCATTTAATGGTTGTGTGTGTCATTGCAGAGAGAAAGTCACCCTCCCTCCCCTACAGCTGACAGAATTAGATTTTTACCTTCAATTTTTGAATAACTGTTGGCTGCGGAGTTGGAGTGGGTGTGGCCTGACCGAGTTGGGGGTATGCCTTAGCTGGACCTGGGGTAGGGTAATCCTTCTTTTGAGGGTGGTATGAATTACAGATGGATGCAGTGGTAATTTATGAGGAAACCGGTGGGTATGTGGAGAGAATGGCAGTTGGGATTTGAAAAGAATGCTCCCAGGCTAATATTGGCTAATGCAGGTCATATTTTGAGAATATCTCGGGAACTGTACATCCTAGAGAGCTGAGACCCAGTCTTGAACCTTCCCGGACACCTGATGTACCTGTGTGCCGAATTTGGTGAAAATCGGTCTAATAGTTTGGTCGCGCATAGAGAACAGACAGACAGACAGAAACTCCTTTTTATAATATAAGGAGCCTAGCAGAAGGACCCGGCTTCGCCTGGGTATATTTCATCTATTCCATTTGGGTTTCATCTATATATCATTTGGGTAGCAGTGGAAGAAAACATCGCTTCGCACGGGTACTGTATATTCAATCTATTTCATCTAATGTTTGTGTGTGTCGTTGCAGAGAGAAAGTCACCCTTCCACCAAACCCTGCAGCTGACAGAAATTGATTTTTACCTTCATTTTTTCAATCCCCATTGGCTGCGCAGTGGGAGGGGACGTGACCTGACACGGTCAGGGGCGTGGTTTAGCGGGACCTTGGAGAAGGGTACTTTTCAGTCCTTTTTTTGAAGGTGACCTGAATTACAGGTCAGTGCCATGGTAATTTATGAGGAAACACAGTGGGTAGCAGTGGAAGAAAACATGCACGGGTATATTTAATCTATTTCATTTAATGTTTGTGTGTGTCATTGCAGAAAGAAAGTCATCCTCCCTCCCACCCCTGCAGCTGACAGATGTTGATTTTTACCTTCAATTTTTCAATCAGTATTGACTGCGGAGTGGGAGGGGTGTGGCCTGACTGTGTCGGGGGCATGATTTAGTGAGACCTGGGTCCGGGGTTTTAAGCCCGTCTTTTGAGGCCTGAATTACAGGTAGATGCCATGGTAATTTATGATGACACCCAATGGGTAGCAGTGGAAGTAAACATCTTTTATTACTACTGAACGTTCTTTGTTTAAAATTAGTGTATTTAATCCATTTCATTTAAAGGGGTTCTGTACTTCTTTAAAACTGATGATCTATCCTCTGGATAGATCATCAGCCTCTGATCGTCGGCGGTCCGACATCCAGGACCCCCGCCGATCAGCTTTTTGAGAAGGCAGCTGCGCTTCAGGAGCGCCGCGGCCTTCTCTGTGTTTACCGCAGGACAGTGACGTCACGACTAGTATCACTGGCCAGGGCGGGGCTAAGCTCCATTCAAGTGAACAGAGCTTAGCCCCACCCAGGCTAGTGATACTAGTCGTGACGTCACTAGCCTGCGGTAAACACAGAGAAGGCCGAGGTGCTTCTGCAGCGCCGCTGCCTTCTCAAACAGTTGATCGGTGGGGGTCCCGGGTGTCGGACTGCCGCCGATCAGAGGCTGATTATCTATACAGAGGATAGATCATCAGTTTTACAGAACTGCAGAACCCCTTTATGTTTCTGTGTGTCATGGCAGAGAGAAAGTCAATGCAGCTGACAGAAGTTGATTTTTACCTTCATTTTTCCAATCCCCATTGGCTGTGGAGTGGGAGGGGGCGTGACCAGACCGGGTCGAGGGCCTGGTTTAGCGGGACCTTGGGGGGGTTGCTTTTAAGTCCTTCTTTTGAGGGTGGCCTGAATTACAGGTAGATGCCATGGTAATTTATAATGATACGCAATGGGTAGCAGTGGAAGAAAACATCTTTTATTACTACTGAACAGTCGTAGTCTAAAATTAGGCTATTTAATTTATTTCATTTAATGTTTCTGTGTGTCGTTGCAGAGAGAAAGTCAATGTAGCTGACAGAAGTTGATTTTTACCTTCATTTTTTAATCACCATTGGCTGCGGAGTGGGATGGGGCGTGGCCTGACCGAGTCAGGGGCATGGCTTAGTGAGACCTGGGGCGGGGGTTTTATGTCCTTGTTTAGGGGGGGGGCCTGAATAACAGGTCGATGCCATGGTAATTTATGAGGACACACAATGGGTAGCAGTGGAAGAAAACATCTTTTATTACTACTGAACGTTCTTAGTCTAAAATTAGTCTAAAACATAAGTTATATTTCTGGTATCCGGTATACCCCTTTAACAGTGTCTTCCATAGCACTCTGCCCCTTTAAAGCAGTGAAGATAAATGGCTGGGTTGTTAATTAACTGAGCTCCTCAGCTGGCTGCTAATTACCTCGCTGAGTTGTTATGGAAATGGTGTGTATGTGGAGAAAATGGCAGTTGGGATTTCAAGTGAAATGCTCCCAGGCTAATATTGGCTAATGCAGGTCATATTTTGGGAATATCTCGGGAACAGTACGCCCTAGAGAGCTGAAAGTAGGTGGGCCCACAAAATATTCCTTTCCATCCTCGTCATCCTGCTGGAAGCCAGACCCTCTCCCAACGGAAAACCAAAGCACAGTTCCCTTTCGGCGTTCCAATGAAGGATCTCCCGGCCTAGGGTGGTTGAGTACCTGTTTGACCCAGTCCTCCCCTGCGGTTTTATAATCCCAGAGGGTCTGTACATGGGCCATCACAGATAGTGGAACAATTTTTTGCGAACATTCCTGCATAAATTACGTACGTACAGTCAACGTAGTTAAAAGTATGCCATACGTAAGCATTAGCTTACAAAAGTGCGTACGAATCCTTAGCGTACTTTTGACGCGCGAATGCGTCATACGCGCGAGGCTAGGCCGTGGCGTACAGTCTTTAGAGGCAGTCTATATGAACTAGAAAAATAAGGTGCTCACTGCTGCTAGCTATTAATAAGTGAATAATTTGTTAAAAACACTGTATAATAAGTGCATAATAGGACACATTGCAGTACCAGAAAAATAATACACACAATGGGCTAAAGTTCTGAACAGTGTAGCTAAAATACAGCAAAGACATAAGTATGCAAAACATTTTAATGCAATCAATTTCACATTTGCAGAAATAAAAGGTTCATATATACGTTTGAGTCTCTCCTTATGGCTCCTAGATGGCAATGATAAAACACTGTCTGTCTGGAACACATATTCCAAAGTTCATTTGTAATCCACGTGAGGTAAAATTGCAATCCAAACAGGTAATGTGTAATCCACATGGATAATAGAGAATAGCAGAAAATAGAGAACCCTTTTGGAAAAGGGGGCTCCCAAATAACCTGAGAAGGGGGTAAAAAGGAAAATAGGCATGGTTAGGCGCAACTGGGACCTTTCTACAGAATGGGGGGGAGTTCTGACTGACAGCCATGTCCACTCCAGCTGGGTGAGAGTCAAAAGGGGCAATACATTACATTGAAAAGCAGCACATAGAGAACCCTTTTTGCCAAGGGGGCTCGCAAATAACCTAAGAAGGGGGTAAAAAGGAACATAGGTGCACTTCGGAGCAACAGGGAATTTTCTGCCTGACAGTCATGCCAATCTGGATGAGAGTCAAATGGGGCAACACAAACTAAACAAAAACAACTGCCAACTAGCATTTCACCCATCAGGTACAGTCCATGGTGTGGCTCCCATAGGTCGTCCTGCAGTGTTCTTGACACTGCCAGTAGTTGGGTTCCTCATAGGAGGGACCTGAAGTCCTCCTCGCTCAAGCTGCTTCTGAAGCTCATCAGAGGACACTCTTGCCTCTTGTAGGCTATGCTCGCTGCAGTGGTGGAACTCCAGTGCCCTCTTCTTCCTGAAGTTGGACCGGGTCCGGGTTGTGGTGACGCTGGCGAGTGCTGCAGCCATTTTCGTTTTTATGGATCCTCCTGCCGGGATAGCAGGGGTAAGGACTTCCGGCTGCAGCGATTCCAGAAAGGTTGCATCCAGGAAAGAAGCCCCAGCTTCACCGGCTGCTGCTGGCTTTATCTTCCACGGCAGCTGGTATTGGTGGACCACCGTGGATTGGAAGGTGAACGATAACGTGGTAAGCTGAGCCAGCTGTAAGGACCTTGATGATGGTTGTGGTGCTGGCAGTCCAGGAATCAGAGGCTCCGGCTGAGGCTGTGGCTTTTTCCTGAACCGGAGGACGCCATCTGGGAACTCCTGCAGGCAGCACAAGTGTCCTGGACCTGGTGGTTCATCCAGAAACACTCCTGGTTCCGTTGTAAGCACCAGAGGCTTTGAAAAGAGGGTAACCCCGGTCGCAAATGGGCCTTTCAGGGACACCATGGGGGTGTACTCCACCTGATCCCCCACGTATAGGCTATGACGATGTTGTGGCAGGTACGGCCTTTTCACCGACCTGTGGCCCACAAAATATTCCTTTCCATCCTCGTCATCCTGCTGGAAGCCAGACCCTCTCCCAACGGAAAACCAAAGCACAGTTCCCTTTTGGCGTTCCAATGAAGGATCTCCCGGCCTAGGGTGGTTGAGTACCTGTATGACCCAGTCCTCCCCTGCGGTTTTATAATCCCAGAGGGTCTGTACATGGGCCGTCACAGATAGTGGAACAATTGGGTTCTGGTGTATGGAAGTGGTGGATCTCCTCCTGGGCGGCGAAGTGAATGCTCCAGCTGCCTCCTCCGCACGAGCCACAGCAGACGCTCCAGCCGCATGAACCACAGCAGACATTCCAGCCGCGCAAGCCACAGCAGACGCTCCTGCCGCCTCACGAGTCGCAGCAACAGCAACCTCAGCAGGTGGTAAGGAAGACACAGGCATCGAAGCTGGGTTTCTCTGGCAGAGTTGTGACACCCTGATGTCTGGAGCAGGCGGTGGTTCAGGGAACTTGTCCCCAAAATACATTTTGTTCCAATTTGGGCGCAGCTGTTTTTTAGCCATGGTGCTTGCCTCTTGCTCTGAGGTCAGCGCTGGTCTAAACTGGTTCAGACTTCAGAGGAGGTTGAAGTACTGAGGGAGGAGTCTTCACTCCCTATTCGTGCAAAACAGTTAGATCCCGGTGGGCCGGGCTGTTTTTTTCCAGTTCTGAGGGGGGCGTGTCTTCACTTTCCCGCTCTTGCGTTGGCGTATCACCATTGTCCCGCCTCACGCAGAATGCATAGGTTTCAAACGTATCGTATGTATTGTTAGTGTGTTAAATTTTCCGAAGATTTATGGAAATTCGGATTCGCTTCTCAGCTGAAAATTTCCAAGATTCGATACGAATCTACGAAGCGACAGATATATTCGCTCATCTCTAGTGGTAACAGATACTGAATGGCCTATAATAAAATACTCCAGTCACCCAGATTAGCTAAAATCTTCAGATTGACCCATCTCTTGATATATTGTAAATATTCTGTTATAAAATATATCCATGAATTTAGAAATGCATGGCCACCAAATTCTTTCCTTCCCTGGAGGGTTTCCATTCTTAGCTTATTGCTTTTCCACAGCAATCCTTGTAAAAGTCTTTGAATCTTATAACATATTCTTTGGTCTCTTCATATGGGAGCAGCCAACCATTATCGAAAGGAGACAATGGCAATCTACATGGCAAATAAAGCAAATTTAGATGGAGGTGAAACTATTACATATTGTCTGCAATAAAGTACTGTGGCCTAGGGGATACATTAATACCATGATATTTAAATCTGCAATCTGCAAATCTAGTATATTCTAAACTATCTGCAATCTAGTGTGTTCCTAATGCAGATCAGGAGGAATTGGGTCTAAGGGTATATAAATCTACAAGTATTATTACAAACTCCCACTATCAGAACTAGGGCTACCCAGGATTTACAGTAGTTGTAAACACCATGAACTGTGTTTAACTTTGTTTAATTAATAAGTCAGAGGTATACAGATTGCAATTAGTTTCAAATAAGTGTGATAAATGGAATAATAGAGGCAAACTTGTTCTCAGAATCTATCAGGGAAGAGTGACAGATAACAGGACATCAAGTTATTTTTTATTATAACTTTCATAGGACAACACTGAATGACACTTTGATACAATGTAAAGTAGTCAGTGTATAGCTTGTATAACAGTATAAATTTGGTGCGCCCTCAAAATAACTGAACACACAGCCATTAATGCTTAAACTGCTGGCAACAAAAGTGAGTACACCCCTAAATGAAAATTGTGCCCAAAGTGTCAATATTTTCCAGCACTGCCTTAACTCTCTTGGGCGATCGCCACTGGAATCCTCTTCTACTCCTCCATGTTAGAGACCTTGCGCTCCTCCTTCCGTTTAATGATGCCCCAAAGATGCTCAATAGGGTTTAGGTCTGGAGACATGCTTGGCCAATCCAGCACTTTACCATCAGTTTCTTTAGCAAGGCAGTGGTCATCTTGGAAATGTTTTTGGGGTCGTTATCATGTTGGAATACTGCCCTGCGGCCAATTTTTCAGAGGTAGGGGATCATGCTCTGCTTCATTATGTTACAGTACATATTGTCATTTATGGTTCGCTCAATGAACTGCAGCTCCCAACAGCTGGCAGCACTCATGTAGCACCAAACTATGACATTCCCACCACCATGCTTGATAGTAGGCAAGACACACTTGTCTTTGTACTCCTCACCTGGTTGCCACCACACAATTGACACCATCTGAACCAAATAAGTTTATCTTGGTCTCATCAGACCACAGGACATGGTTCCAGTAATCCTGTGCACCATGTTTAGAAGAGGCTTCCTTCTGGGATGACAGCCATGCAGACCAATTTGATACAGTGTGCGGTGTATGGTCTGAGCACGGACTTTTAGATGCGATGCAATTTGCTAGCTTTTGTGCTTATTATTTATTTATTTCATGAATTACTGATTACTGTATATATGTTTAGCACTGAAAATATCATCCTTTCCTTTTTAACCTGCTAGTACAGAAAAATTATTTTGACTATAGATACAGCCTGGTGGTGTGGGAAAATGTTTGGGGAATAGGCCAGAGCCTCTACTTAATCTGCCACTGCCTATGAATCCTTCAGGTAGCAATGGGTAAAAATCTATTCAAGAACCCAACATCACATATCGATGTGAATAGACAAGGCGTCTACAGACTCTCTACCTATGGTTTAAGACTGGAGTGGATGGTCCCTTATAAAGCACTGTCTACCAGTGTAGTCTACAGTACATAATAAATTCTATAGCAGCAGCCCTAAAGACATTTATTAAGTAAATGTAACCATACAATTCATACTGTCTCTTATTTGCCTGAAATAAACCATTTGTTTTACTTTAAAAAATTGTAGACAATACTTGACAAACTATATCTACCATGGATAATTAATAGCGCTTACACTTCACAGAGGCTATTCTGATTAAATTAAGAAGGATAGTTCGGATGTGCTATAACTAGCTATAATTGTATTAGTTGAAACTATAATTTAAAACTTAATAACAAGGGAGATCACTAATACACCTTTTTCATAGCCCACTGGAATGAGGATTTGATTGTATTAAAAAGAAACCAAACAGTAGTAGATCGTACAACAGTCTATAAATACATTATGCCTTTTAATGGCTAGTAATGACCTGGTTTTTTACAACTGCTGTTTACAATGTCACAAGCTGAGCTACCATACAGTGTTATTGGCATGGTGCACTACATCTCCCAACAACTTTTTTTTCTTCTGTAGAACTGTGTTTGTACTAAAAGGGAATCTTTTTCTAGTTTTAGCAGATTAAAATATGTTCAGCTAATGTGCCACAGTTTACTGTAGCTACAGTATAGAAACTCAAGTTTAGGGTTCCATGGTTTGGCCAGGGTACACTTATTTATTAATTGAAAAATCATTAAAAACATCTTGCACAACTATTAAAAACCAGAACAAGGTGTTTCAAAGATAGTATCACTGGTCCTTAGTCATGGTTACCATGATTAAGGACAAGCCATACTATGTCCGAGATTGCTGTAGAAAGGGAACCTGTCATCAACTTTGTGCTGCCCATACTAACGGCAGAATAAAGTAGAGACAGGTGAGTTGATTTCAGTGGTCTGTCATTTATAAGTTAAAAGTAAGTGGTTGCCGAGAACCAACATCACAAACATTGCATCCCAGGCCTGGAAAAGAGTTAAATCTTCATTAGAAGAGTCCTGGTTATTCATGAATTCCTGCTCTCTCTGCCCATCTGCTGATGATTGACAGTCTTCTACCTAGTTCCCTTTCTCTCTAGGAGAGAACTGTCAATTATCAGCAGGTGGGCGGGAGAGCAGGAGATTAGGAATAACCAGGACTTTTCTCAGGTAGATATGACTCTTTTCAAGGCCTGGGCTGCAATGATTATGATGCTGGTTCTCGGCAACCACTTACTTTTAGCTCATGAGTGACACACCGCTGAAATTAGTGCGTCTACAACTACTTTATACTGCCCTTAGTATGGTCAGAATAAAGTTGATGACAGGTTCCCTTTAAGGATTTTCCGAAGAATTTGTTCATTCTCAGGCTCAGGACATCTACTAGCACCTGTTATTTGGACATCCAACAGAGACAAAGCGGTGATCATAACTAGTTGTCTTGTGCGTATCTTACTGTCCTATAGGAGCAAATCTGTACCTAGTACCTCTCAATAATAAATTCTGTTAATTTCATGATTTATGTGCTAAATTATTGAAGGTAAAAAGGAGGCAAATTAAAAGATTTTCTACTAAAAGCTAAGTCACATTTCATCAGCCTGAATCTTTAAACCAGTTTATTTAAATGTGAAGAATGTACAGACTATATTTAAGATTCTTAAAATCTTGCTTACATTTGACCTATCTGAAATGTTAATTAACAATGCTCTAAGAGTACATGCGAATCTCCTGTGTAATTCTAGTTTTATTGAAGATTCCACTAGAGCCGTCCCAATGAACTATATTATTCTATTGTTCTTTCTGAAATACCTGACTTGAAGAAAATTGCTTAGAGTTACAAACATACCTTAGACTACATACAATGCTTTTTTTATTTTTATTGGTTATTCACCTCACCAGTAGTGATAAGCGATCTCACAAAAAATCTGCTCCCAAACAAAACTGAAGTTTTGGAGTTTTGCAATAACACAAAATGACCCCCACACCATTTTAAATAGAAAATTGGCAGAGCAAGAGACAGGAAGGATAAAGATGGGGGATTATATGACCCTGGAAGGGAGGGTGTTTGCCCTGATTGGCTCAGAGGCTAACACAGCCTGTGAGCAAATCAGGGGCAGTATTTTTGATGGTCTTTTATCCTCAGGGCTGGAGAGAGGCTGTTCAAAGTACCACATGTGAACTGAAAGCATATGTCTTGGCTGTGTCTGCCAAAAAGCAATTACAAACACAAGCAGTAATCTAGGTGGGATAGGGAGAGAAAAAAGACAGTATAGGAGCACATTTAATTAAGTAGACTTAATTAACAAGTGAAAAAGTCAGGGTTTTATTAGGGAAAGCATAGGGAGGGAGGGATTGGTCACTCAAGTTATGTTTCATGCTGTTTTCATACAGCTGTTGGCAAGTGAAAAGTTCACATTGCATTGCAAATTCTTCAATCAACAAAATCTTGCAGCAACTTCATTTTTTTCTGTATATGAGCAGCCAGCCAGCAATTTAGTCAAAAAGTTTCTTCACGTCATAAGCGTTTTATAAGCTTATTGCCAGCACCATCTCAACCAGAATCAAGCATACATTCTTCTGCAAACACATTGTATTGTATCAAGATACAGTTCTAGTGAACACATTGTCCTGCTATAACTACAGATGTAGCCATGCTAAAATTGACTCTGATAACACAAGTCGCAGTGTTATCGTGGTTATCTCATGACAAAAGCCTTTGAAATCCATTAAATTTGAAATTTTCTGTCATTCTTTACTTCAACGCATTAACCATCTCTACATTAATATAGCAGTTTCATTCCACGCATTGCATTATGTCCAAATACTATACCATGGAGTTTTAGTGAATGTTTTGTACTGCAATAACTTCATTAATATACTGTAACAGTATTATTCCACGCATTTTATTACAAAACACCGTACCTCGCCGTTTTAATGAATGTATTGTACTGCAATAGCCACATTAATAGATTAACTTTATTCTACACTTTGTATTACATCAAGATATTGTGCAATTTTAGTGATCACATTGTATTGCAATAACTATATTAATATAGCAGCTTTGTTCCACGCTTTATATTACCGCACTCTGAACACCTGTATACACACACAGTGCACCTATATACACTCTGTCAAAAATTACAGGCTGTGATAGGCTGTTCTCTACAACCAATAAGTGCTTCCCTTGTAGTGCAGAGAGAGTGCTGATCACACCCTTTGCATCTGCAGTCTATTACCAGCTGCTCAGATTTACTACGGAGAGGCTGGAATGTAAGATTAAAGGTGTATTCCGGTAAAGTAACTTAATTTTTGAAAAACTGCATTAAGGCTGCAAGCAGTGAGCTAATCAGAACCTATACCTATACAAATAACCAAAGTTTCAATTTACCTTGCAATCCATTTGTCTAGCTCCTGTGTGAGCCTGCAACACACTGAAAGTATGATGGCACCTGATCTTCCTTCACAAAACCTCAAAGACTACAATCCCCACAATCCCCAGCTTTACTGCTGTGTGTTGATGTTTATTGATTGGCTGCCTGAACTACAGTCCAGTCACGCCCCCCTCTTCTCAGCAATAACCAGCACACTAACATCCCCTTTGTTTCACAAGAAATTTAGCTAGAGAATTGATGGAAACACACTGAGCATGGTCGACCTAACAAAGGCCCAGAAATACAGGTTGATGCCATGGCAATTTATGAGAAAACACAGTGGGTAGCAGAGGAAGAAAACTACTTTTATAACTACTGAACGATAAATATGTGAAGTTTACATTATATTAGCTAATTATTGATGATGAATCAGTCTAAAACATGTTATATTTATAGTAACCAGAATAAAATTTCATTTCTTGAAAAAATTGTGTCCCCTCTCTTTTAATGTTGGATTATTACCCTAGGCTGGTGCCCAATTGGCTCTGGGTGTTCCCCCCAATATATGCTGGTTCTGTGAAGCATGCTGGCTGTGACCTTGTGTGTTAACTGGGTCTGAGTATGGATTTATTTGTGTTTATATCACTGTGCGGTTCTGTCTTTCCTTGTTACTGTGTAGGCTAGCTGCCTGTAACTTATTACTGGCTACAGTTATCCTGTGTATGAAAGAATTTGTTGTTTGGGGCATGTTGGCTGCAGCATTCTGTGACTGGTGTTAACTGACACTTTTGATTGTGTTCTGTGCTTCTGGTACTCTTGGTTCAATTGGGGTTTACATTCTCTGATCTTTTTTTGGGTGTGGCTTATCACGTGCCATCGTTATGCAGCTATTTCTACCTGTGATCTGTGGGGCTTGTGATCGGTCTCTCTTGTGCCTTGCTGGGTGTAGCCCCTTGCTACTGACCCAGGGTTTTTGCCACCTGCCCTTCTGTGTGGTGTCACCTGGTAAAACATTGATGTTATTGTCTTGTCTGATCTTATTACCTGCTTTGTGTCTTGATCTACTCAGTTCCATGTTTAGCATAGCAGTTTTCTAACTGCATCTGATAGCTTGACAGTGCTTACTGCTTCTGATCTTGTCTATTCTATGTCCAGTGCCTACTGCTTCTGATCCACTCTGTTCCATGTCTAACCTAGCAGTGATCTAACTGCATCTCATAGCTTGACAGTGCTAACTGCTTCTAATGCTGTCTGTTCTATGTCCAGTGCCTATTGCTTCTGATCCAGTCTGCTCCATGTATAGCCTGGCAGTGCTCAACTGCTTCTGATCCTGTCTGTTCCATGTATAGCTTTGTAGTGCCTTATTACTTCTGTTCCTGTCCTGTGTATGTCCTGCCTTCATGAGAGGGCTCCTGAGTTCTCTGGAGGGAGGATCTCTTGTCTGTGTGCAGCCCTGCCTGAGACCGCCATGCTTCCATTCCGCTTGGGGTCCAGGCATCTGCTTGTATGGTGGTTCCTGTTTGTCTTGTCTAATCCAAGTCCTGTGTTTTTTTGGGTCCCAGTCCTGTTGTCTGTGGTTCTCTGCAGGTAGTGGCCTTCCTGGAGGTGCAACTAGTGAGCCTTTGGCCCAGTTCATTCCCACCACCATGGGCTCTGTGAAGGATGGGTCTCACTTGCTTTTCGCTCTCTGGGTTTTGCCTCTGGTCTACTGGTGCGCTTGGTTCTTTGGTCATGTTACCACTATTGCCTAACTTGCTTTTCAGTACTGTCATGTTTCTTTTATTACATGTGTAATAAAGTATTCTGTTGATCCCTGGTCTGTATCTGCCTATGTCCTGTCCATGGACTACTTGGCAGGGAGATTAGAACAATGTCCAGAAGTGGTCTAATTTACTCTCACTGTACTGTTTTGTCCATCCTTCAGTGTCATTTCAGACAGTGTTTTCAGAGTGGCAGGTGGCGTCATAATACACAAACAGAGAAAGTAAAAAATGAATGAGGCATGATGAATAGAGGCTAAAGCTGGTGAATACATCTGCCATTGTTGATGATGACTATTTATTGCTGACCCCATCAGGCCACTGTCTGTCTTCTTACCATTGTGTTCCATACTGTATAGCTGCTGCTGGCACCACTGCCACAGCTACTTCCCCTAACATTAGCCCTACCCAGCTTTCACTACTACTACTATTAATCCTACACAACCATACAGACATCTACTGCCTTGTCTGTTCCATCCATGCTGTTATGCCACATGCCACAACTATCCCTACACACTTTAGACTATACCTTACCCTTTTCACATACACACAGTACTGCAGATGCTCCCAAAAATATGGGAACATTTTTTCAAATGTTATTAAAATCATGTGTGCATAAATATAGACTGGTATCTAATCCTGTTAAGGCATCATTTTTGAACAATTGTTTTCAACAAACCACTATATTTTATCCTATAACGTTATCTGCCCCAATAAGGGACAATTTTTTGGAACATTTTTTTAAATTTAAAAAAGCATAACAAATTCAATGATGCTGTAACTTAAAAAAAGAGTAAGACAAGAGATAAAAAATGATTCCTATGAGACCTTTTGATTCAGGTATAATAGATTTGAACCTGAATCATATTTTTTTAGAGATTTGGGAAATTTGACTTTTGTTTTGATTACTGCTTTGCACACTCTTGGCAATCTCTTGATTAGCTTCAAGAGGTAGTCACTTGAAATGGTTTTCAATTCACAGATGTGCCCTGTCAGGTTTAATAAGTGGGATTTCTTGCCTTATAAATGGGGTTGGGACCATAAGTTGTGTTGGGCAGAAGTCAGGTGGATACACAGCTGATAATTCTACTGAATAGACTGTTAGAATTTGTATTATGGCAAGAAAAAAGCAGCTAAGTAAAGAAAAACGAGTGGCCATCATTACTTTAAGAAATGAAGGTCAGTCAGTCCGAAAAATTGGGAAAACTTTGAAAGTGTCCCCAAGTGCAGTCGCAAAAACCATCAAGCGCCACAAAAAAACTGGCTCACATGAGGACCGCCCCAGGAAAGGATGACCAAGAGTTACCTCTGCTGCGGAGGATAAATTCATCCGAGTCACCAACCTCAGAAATCACAGGTTAACAGCAGCTCAGATTAGAGACCAGGTCAATGCCACACAGAGTGCTAGCAGCAGACACATCTCTACAACAACTGTTAAGAGGAGACTGTGTGCAGCAGGCCTTCATGGTAAAATAGCTGCTAGGAAACCACTGCTAAGGACAGGCAACAAGCAGAAGAGACTTGTTTGGGCTAAAGAACACAAGGAATGGACATTAGACCAGTGGAAATTTGTGCTTTGGTCTGATGAGTCCAAATTTGAGATCTTTGGTTCCAACCACCGTGTCTTTGTGCGACGCAGAAAAGGTGAACGGATGGACTCTACATGCCTGGTTCCCACCGTGAAACATGGAGGAGGAGATGTGATGGTGTGGGGGTGCTTTGCTGGTGACACTGTTGGGGATTTATTCAAAATGGAAGGCATACTGAACCAGCATGGCTACCACAGCATCTTGCAGCGGCATGCTATTCCATGCGGTTTGCGTTTAGTTGGACCATCATTTATTTATCAACAGGACAATGACCCCAAACACACCTCCAGGCTGTGTAAGGGCTATTTGACCAAGAAGAAGAGTGATGGGGTGCTACGCCAGATGACCTGGCCTCCACAGTCCAGTCACCAGACCTGAACCCAATCGAGATGGTTTGGGGTGAGCTGGACCGCAGAGTGAAGGCAAAAGGGCCAACAAGTACTAAGCCTCTCTGGGAACTCCTCCAAGACTGTTGGAATACCATTTCAGGTGACGGCCATCAAGAGAATGCCAAGAGTGTGCAAAGCAGTAATCAAAGCAAAAGGAGGCTACTTTGAAGAACCTAGAATATAAGACATATTTACAGTTGTTTCACACTTTTTTGTTAAGTATATAATTCCACATGTGTTAATTCATAGTTTTGATGCCTTCAGTGTGAATCTACAATTTACATAGTCGTGAAAATACAGAAAACTCTGAATGAGCAGGTGTGTCCAAGCCTTTGGTCTGTACTGTATATATATATATATATATATATATATATATATATATATATATATAAAATTTTATTTTTTTGTTTTTTTAAGAAATTTGCTCCTCTTTAAATAAGGAAGAGGAACATAGTAAGTTCTGCAAATGAAATTATACTGCTTGAGTTCATATTAACAACTTGCAAAACTGGGCACAAAGACATCTCTCAGCTAATGCTGCAAATCTGACCTGCAGGCAGCTTGTTATAAAGCAGGAGAACTTGAGGTGATTGATACAGTTTTGTGAAGAAAAGAATGATTTATAGTTTTGTGGGAACATATTCAGTATGACTTGTATTTAAATGAGTAGGGCTTTTAAAGAATTAAATACAAGTCATCAAAATAGGGCTTCATCCATACCTGATCAGTGGGGGAGATTAGCTGTTGAAAGGGGTGTGGGTGAGTGGTGTGGTCTCTTCCTCAACTGTGAAATCATGTCCATCAATCTCCTACTAATTAGATATTTGACCTACCTATTTTTGAAACAACCTTTCATAGTTTAATATTGTTTTGGTAAATGATAATGGATTGTAATTAAATTAAAGTAAGCAAAGTGATTAAAAATAAGTAGTATCATAATTGCTTGATTCTTATTTGAGTTGGATTGAAGCAAAACATTTTTTCAGTTTTCAGTTTTGACAGTCTTTAAATCTTACCCCAGGAGTTGATTTTGTAAATTGGGAATGGCTATTTAGTAACTATAGGAGTATAAAGGAAGCAGCTGAGTCCAGGTGGTTGAGAAAGACCTTTGCTACATAAAAAGATGCCAGTATCATAAATGTCACATGGTAGATACCTCTGTCATGTTCAGTTGAAAATTAATTTCTGATAAACATTTGTCTATTTGGGCAGAATGCATATACAATCCCTGTCTGTAGTCTGTAAGGGGCTACATTTTAATCTTTAAGCTTAATTTAATTAGTTTTACTTGGAGAACATAATGATATCTTAAGGGGTTATCCCATGTTTAATATAAAAATTAAAACAGACATCATATAGTACATGGCATGAGTTTTTAAGAAAGCTAGAACCAGCCCTATACCTCACATAGATCCAGAGCTCTCATTATTCTCTACTCCAATTGTTCTGCTAGATTGATTTCAAGCTGGCAGCTCAAGGGTTTGTCCTTTCTAAGAGGGTAAGTCCTGTAACTGTCACATCTTCTAACAGAATATATGGCTGATGGCAGTTGAAGGTTGGAACTAAGCAGGTGTGGACCTTGGCAAGGCGGACAGAGAAATAAGGATAAGAACAAACAGCAGGTAGCAGGTACAGATACATTTTATTGAATAATTCAGTGGCTATACTAAATGTTTAATTGTATTCAATGACAAAAGTATTCAGAACCAGGTGCTGGTTTGGAAAATGAAAAATATTTTTCATGGGACAACCTCTGTAACCTGGCATAGGCTATTATTGTGTTATTCATGGAGGTCTAATCTCAAAACAATCACCAATCAGCAGAATTAAGAGGTTGGGATCCTCTCTGTAATGATGAAAAGCCATGAATGTTCATTTAGGCACACCAGCTGGTTCTTATATATGGCTGGTTTTGCAACTTAGCCTTATCCACTTTGATCCTTGATGGATCCCTGAGGCCCTTTTCTTTTTGTTCTGGTCATGGGAAAGAGAAACATACAGTGCACACAATCACAGGCCTTTTTAAGGATAGGCCATCAATGTGTTTACATTTATTTCCCTACACAATTATCATGAAATATTCTGTACATAGTAATTTTCTTAGAATTTCTTAAAGAGCAAAATAATTGATTATGTCAGTTATTTTCATGTTTTTTGTAGCCAAATAGATTACAGTATGTACAGATCTTGATATTCAGTGTGAGTCATTGATAAATTGCTTCCCTTTTTCTATTATAGTACATGGAAGGAACCTTTCTAGTTTGTCTTTAATATTATCACAATTCTAACAAACTATGAACGTAGCAAGCCATTTGCACTGTTCATGAACCTCTTAAATGTTTGCCATCCGTTTAACCTACACATTTACCAGCTATTACCAAACATCTTTGATACAATTTCTAAAAGCATAGATAGCCTTTTATTTTCTTATTAAATTCTGCTTGCCTCCTGTTGTCAGACTGAAAGCAAAATAAAGCACCAACAATGCACTTTTCAATTGACACAATTCATTTGAACTCTGAAACAACCTAAAGGTACTGATAAATCCAGCTGCTTAATCTTTGTATTATTGGTTTATATTTTACAGTAATTGTTTAGAAAAAAAAATCAAACCATTTGATTTTAAATAGTTTAAAAAATCAATAACACCATTCGTACCCCAGCTGTATGTATGTGACCTTGTTCTGGTCACGACTGTATATTTATTTGACTTAAAGAACATTTTTCTCTGAAATAAAAAAATAATCATATGGCCAAAAGTATGTGAGCACCATCACTTGGATGAGTTTGATCCTCATCCCATTCCAAAACTATTGGTGTGAGTATGTACTTTACTTATGGCTACAACAGACAGCAGCCTTTTGGTGAAGGGTTTCTTACAATTTTGGAGTGCCTCTGTGGAAATAGGTACCAAATGAGATACAGCCCCTGTGAAGCCTCCCCCCTGTGAATGAGAAGGCACTTAGTTTATCCCAAAAATGTTTGATTGGTTTGAGGACTTAGTTCCATACAAGCAACTTGAGTTTCTCTGCACTAGAGATGAGCGAATCATTGAAAATTCGCTTTGGCGAATGTTCAACAAATTTATTACAAGATTAGTTTTTAATCTGAATTTATTCGGTCGCATTTACGTTAAAAAATAATCATTGTTTTGCGAACATTCCTACTCAATTTACGAACATACAGTCAGTGTTGTTAAAAGTACGCAATACGTAGGCATTAGCGTACAAAGTGCGTACGAATCCTTAGCGTACTATTGACTCGCGATTGCGTCATATGCACAAGGCCAGGCCGCAGTGTACAGTCCTCAGAGGCAGTCCATATGAGGTAGAAAAGTAAGGTACTCACTGCTAGCTATCCAGCTAAGTGCATAATTTACTCAAAACACCGTACAATAAGTGCATAATAGGACACATTGCAGTACCGGAAAAGGAATACACACAATGGGCTAAAGTGCTTGAACGTTGCTGAACCAGTAAAAACAGTCCAGCTAAAATACAGCAAAGCCATAATTATGCAAACATTTTAGTGCAATCAATTTCACATTTGCAAGCATAAAGGACTCAGATATACATTTGAGTTTCTCCTCGTGGCTCCTAGTTGGCATGATAAAACACTGAGACACACTCCAAAATTCAATTGTAATCCACGTGAGATAATTTTGTAATCCAAACAGGTAACGTGTAATCCACATGGATAATAGAAAATAGCAGCAAATAGAGAACCCTTTTTGCTCCCAAATAACCTGAGAAGGAGGGAAAAAGGAAAATGGGTGCGCTTAGGCACAATTGGGAATTTTCTGCAGAATGGGAGGGAGTCCTGACAAGCCATGTCCATCTGGGTGAAAGTCAAACAGAGGGCAATAAAAACAACATAAACTAAAAACAAGTGCCAACTAGAGATGAGCGAACCATTATGTGGTTCAGTGTCGAACGGGGAGTTGGTTTTATCGCTGATGAGGAGACGGCAGAAGAATTACATGTGAACCGCCGTTCTGTAAAGCAACCGTATATTCCGCCCGTCCACCACAATCTCCACACAGGGAATTACGTGGAGTATACACCTATGAAGAGCCTCCAAGGCCCCTTTGTTACTGGGGTTAAACTCCTTACGCGACCAGCTACTCCTGCAGCGCCCCCGGAAGACTGGACTGAGGAGGCCCAGGCCACAGAAGAGGCTCAGTGTTCCCATGAGACCAATGATGGGACTCTGCGATCTGAGGAGAAATTCCAAGCTCAGCTGGAACCCTTGATACCAGATTTGCCAACGCCGCCAATCCTTCATGTGGGACAGATGACCGCCAACAGTTTTGTGTACCAGCCATCAGTGGTACCATACCAACTGCCATGTCAGGTGCTGGCCACACAGTCCGCCGCTCGCGGAAGACCATTACCAGAGCCCTTACATCCAGAGATTCTGTCACCTTGTATGCTGGTGGGAGGATCTGGCCCCTACAAGGTAAAGGGCAAGGCCCAAATTGCCATGGCCCTTGCCAGTGTGACTTGCCAGTCACTACCAAGACCAAGCCTGAGAGGTCTGTGGAGGTCTGCTGCCGCAGCCAGTGTAGCTTTTATGAGGCAAAAGCTCCTTCTCATGTCTTTTAGCTCCAGCAGCAGTGAAGAGGACCTGCTGGCCCTTAAGTAAGGATCCTACAGCTTTTATGGGAGCCACAATGTGGACTTAACTTGAAGGGTGAGCAAGTTGGCGTTTGTTTTTGTTTTTTTTTGTTGCCCTGCGTTTGTCCTCACCCAGATGGACATGGATTGTCAGGACTCCTCCCATCAAAAAAAAAGTTTTAACCAAGTTGCGCATACGTGCGCCTCATCCCTTTTTCCCCTTTTCCAGGTTATTGGGGAGCCCCTTGAAAGAGGGTTTTTTAAGGAACCTTTGCTGCTATTTTTTTACCCATTTGGATTACAATTACCTACTGTATGTGGATTACAAATTACAACCGAGTTTGGGACTCTGTTCCAGTTGTATGACAAGCGTCAGAAGAAAAGAGACTTAAAAGTGTTCGTGAGCATACTAGGCAGGTGATATTTACAATGTTTACATTATACCTATCATGTATTTGAACTATATTGTTTGCACTGGATTGTTTGCACTAATGTTTTTACTAGGGATGAGCGAACTTTTGAAAAGTTCGTTTCGGTTCGGCGAACTTTCGTGAAATTCGGATTCGTACGAACCGAACCTAAAACGAACCTTGCTATAACGGCTGAATAATTGCAGCTACAATAGTGGAAGTCTGATAGGGTATAGTTTCGTTTAGTTGCAGTTGTTATTACAATGAAAAAAGTTGAAAAAATCAAAGTGCAAAAATAGTCGTCGACAGCCAGGTCGACAACATTTGACGGCATTGAAGATGTCCGCTGGAGCAGTCCATGTCATGCCAGAGCACCAAAAACACACGGGAGATCATGGCACCAGCCCAAGAATAGGCTGCGTTGAAGTCGATGCGGTCTCAGTGACATCACAGGTCAGAAGACAGACAGGCGTACTCCGGCACTTGTATAGCACCCAGTCCAGTATAGTTGAGAAGAGACAATTGACAGAGGAGGAGGAGGCAGCAGCACTTGTATAGCACCCAGTCCAGTATAGTTGAGAAGAGACAATTGACGGAGAAGCAGGAGGCGGCAGCACTTGTATAGCACCCAGTCCAGTATAGTTGAGAAGAGACAATTGACGGAGGAGGAGGAGGCGGCAGCACTTGTATAGCACCCAGTCCAGTATAGTTGAGAAGAGACAATTGACGGAGGAGGAGGAGGCGGCAGCACTTGTATAGCACCCAGTCCAGTATAGTTGAGAAGAGGACAATTGACGGAGAAGCAGGAGGTGGCAGCACTTGTATAGCACCCAGTCCAGTATAGTTGAGAAGAGACAATTGACGGAGAAGCAGGAGGTGGCAGCACTTGTATAGAACCCAGTCCAGTATAGTTGAGAAGAGACAATTGACGGAGGAGGAGGAGGCGGCAGCACTTGTATAGCACCCAGTCCAGTATAGTTGAGAAGAGACAATTGACGGAGGAGGAGGCAGCACTTGTATAGCACCCAGGCCAGTATAGTTGAGAAGAGACAATTGACGGAGGAGGAGGCGGCAGCACTTGTATAGCACCCAGTCCAGTATAGTTGAGAAGAGACAATTGACGGAGAAGCAGGAGGCGGCAGCACTTGTATAGCACCCAGTCCAGTATAGTTGAGAAGAGACAATTGACGGAGGAGGAGGAGGCAGCACTTGTATAGCAACCAGGCCAGTATAGTTGAGAAGAGACAATTGACGGAGGAGGAGGCAGCACTTGTATAGCACCCAGGCCAGTATAGTTGAGAAGAGACAATTGACGGAGGAGGAGGCGGCAGCACTTGTATAGCACCCAGTTCAGTATAGTTGAGAAGAGACAATTGACGGAGGAGTAGGTGGCAGCACTTGATAGCACCCAGGCCAGTATAGTTGAGAAGAGACAAGTTGAGGAGGCAGCTTCAGCAGCTCTTGATTGCACCCATTATGTTTCCAAATAGACAATTGACGGTGGGGGCATTAGTAGGAGCAGTATTCTTTTGGACCCAGAAGGGCCTAGTACAGAGAACTGAAGTTGGAAGCTAAGAATATCCACGCTTGTAAAAATCAGTTTTTATACTTGACAAAATGTTGATGTAGAGTTCAGCACAGGACAGTCAACCTTAAAAAAACCCTGTAACATTACAGCTAGTCTAGTAGGATACGGATATGGTTAAATAGACAGCTAACCTCACCCACAGAATCCATGAGGTGAATAAAGGACATTTAAAAAGGCACAGATTCAGGAAGGCTTTATGCCAGTTCCATTATCCAAAAATACGTGTCCAATTTTCATGAAATGGACACCTCACTGGCACTCGCTTTACAAATTGACACAACTACTCTGGTGTCAAACCTGTTGAATCTGGGCTTATGGCTGTTGGCGAGACATATATATATATCTTTGTTACACCAGTTTGATGTCCTAACCGAGTGCAGCGCCCAACCCAATGGATGTGTGCTTTTGTGTTTTTTTAGTGCTGTCACCAGGTTTTTTATATCACAGTTGAAGGACAGCAGCCTCCGTGATATATACCCCATAGACAGCCTTATTCCACGCGTGACTGCATGAGAGGCGTGAAATCATTCGCACAGAGAAGAACCCCATCGGGATTTGCGGCGCGAGATTTTACTACTCTCATGATATCAACAAAATACCTCAAGAACAGTTAGTACACGCTCACAAAACGGTGAGTAGTGTTCCTTGGCACGGGTGCCAGGGATAGAACCCCACGTCTATAGTTCACAAAAGGTGAAATCCCCACTTTGTGAAGCATAGTCGTGGGGATTATTTTAGGGATGGTACTGTTCTTGGGGTATGGGTAGGACGGTGCACCGGTGTGAGGCATTAAGCTGGTGTGGAGATGTTAAATGGCCAACACACCATGGGCATTAAATTTGGAGATGGGGTTCTGTTTATTTAAATGTTTCCGAATTAAGTAGGGAATTTTTATGATGATTTTGTTTAATTTGGGGTCTAAGGGGGGAACATTACTTAATAAGTTAAATTACGGATTTTTACGTTGGGCACATATTTGGGATCTTAAGGTCATTTTCTTGGACACACGGATTGCCATGCAAGACGGGTGACTGATGACTTAGTCATTCACATCAGGCAGGAGGGTGGTATAATCCGATGTAATCCAGGCACGATTCATCTTTATAAAAGTCAGCATCTCAACACTGTGGCAAGAGAGCCTCGTTCTTTGCGGTGTTACAATGTTACTCGCCACACTGAACACCCTCTCTGACGCAACACTACTGGCTGGGCAGGACAGCAGAGCCAAAGAAAACTCTGCCAGTTGAGGCCAAATGTCCAGTTTTTCTGCCCAGTACTGCACGGGGTCGGTGACACTTTGGGGCAGGGTACAATCCAGGTAGGCAGTGACCTGGTGGGTGACCTCATGCTGGTCCACGCCATGAGTCCGGTGTTGTGTCCCCTCTTCAGCAGCTGGCTGCATGAAATCGCTCATCAGCGATTGGAGGCTGTAGCAACTTCTCACGCCTCCACTAGTGGTGGTGGTAGTGGAGCGCGCTGGTTCCCCCCGAGCGGATGTTGTCTGGGAACCTGGCTGGTCTCGATGGTAAGTTGAGACCAACTGACTGGTGAGTAGGTCCCGGTAGTACCCCAGTTTTGCCTCCCTCTCTGATGGCGGAAAAAATTCAGCCATTTTGCGGCGGAAGCGAGGGTCCACCAGGGTGGCCAGCCAGTATTGGTCCCTCTGGCAGATGTCCACAATCTGGCTGTCACTCCTCAGACACTCCCGCAGGCACCTTGCCATCTGCATCAAGGACAATGAGTGCCTCTCCTCTACACTGTCCTCGGTATAGTTCCAGGGTCTGCTGGGGTCTTCCTCCGCTTCCTCTACCACCTCATCCTCCATCTCCTCCTGTGATTGAGAGGCAGAGAAGCCGGGTGGCGGTGTGTGGAATGGCTGGGTGTACACATCTTCCTCCTCCTCACCCTCCATCTGCACTTTATCCATCTCTGGGCTCAAGGCGAAGTTCAGCCTTGGAGTGGTGGCCTGGGAATCCTCGCTGATGATGCTTTTCAGCGCACTTTCCATAACATGGACGAGTGGGATGATGTCGTTGATCCCATAGTCCTGCCTGCTCACAAACAAAGTCGCGTCCTCAAAAGGGATCAACAATTGGCAGACTTCACGCATCATCTGCTAGTGTGTGACTTGGAAGTCGCAGTGTGGCGTGAAGCTGCCTGATTGGCCCATGAGGTAGTCTGTAATGGCTGACCTTTGCTCGTACAGGTGGTCCAGCATATGGAGGGCAGAATTCCAGCGTGTTGGCATGTCGCAGATTAGCTGATGTTGGGGCAGACAGCGCTGTCTCTGGATCCTGAGCAGGGTGTTCCTTGCAGTGTAGGAGTGGCTGAAGTGTTTGCACACTCTGCATGACATCCTCAGAAGCTCTTGTAGTGCAGGAAATGATCGAAGAAACCTGTGCACTATGAGGTTTATCACATGTGCCATACAAAGTGTATGACTCAGTCCTCCCTGCTGCACTGAAGACAATGTTCCTCCCATTGTCTGCTACCACACTTCCCACCGTTAGTTGATGTGGGGTCAGCCATTAATTGATCTCCTCCCTGATGGTCCAGAGGAGCTCCTGCCCACTGTGTCTCTGTTCACCCAGGCTCACCAAATGGAGGACAGCCTGAGATCGCCAGGCCTGACATCTGTGGTAAGACACCGGGGCAGGTTGGACTGCAGTAGAAGCGGTGGATGGTTGCAAGATGGTGGAGGCAGAACTTCTGCTTCCCGCTGCTGGCCCCCTAAAGCAACGTGGAGGTGACAGTGGCAAGAATGGGCCAACTTCCTGATGGTCTTCTGGGAGGATGTTGACCCAATGGGCAGTAACAGACATGTACAAGGTGGTGGAGGCAGAACTTCTGCTTCCTGCTGCTGGCCCCCTAAAGCAACGTGGAGGTGACAGTGGCAAGAATGGGCCAACTTCCTGATGGTCTTCTGGGAGGATGTTGACCCAATGGGCAGTAACAGACATGTACTGCCCTTGGCCATAATTTGAGGACCAGACATCAGCACTCAGGTGCACGGTCTTGGACACCGAGAGTCCCAATGAGTCGCCCACCTTTTTCTGCACATAACTGTGCAGTGATGGGACAGCTTTGACAGAGATGTAGTGGTGGCTGGGGACTCGCCATCTGGGGTGCGCACACGCCATGAATTCCCTGAAAGGCTGGGAGTCCACGAGGTTGAAGGGCAGGGACTGAAGCACCAGCAGCTTAACCAGGTGTCCGGTCAGTTTCTGGGCCATGGGATGGCTGCTGGAATACACCTGATGTCTGCCCATGGACTCAGTCACGGATTGCTGCCTCATTAGCGGTGTACATGGCAGTGACACTGTGCTGGTGCTGGCACCTGAGGCTGACGAGCCCTGAGTTCCACTGAGAGGACGCTGCATGATGGGATCTGCAGTGTATGATGCATTCTGACAGGAGGTGGTATTGGGGTCACGGTTCTTCCAGGCCTGTTGGTGTTGCCTTTCCATGTGCTTTCGCATGGATGTTGTCCCGAGATTATCACCCCTGCCACGACTAACCCTCTCATTGCACAGCAGGCACAAAGCGATGTGCTTATCTTTCCCCAGGCGGAAGAACTGCCAGATGACAGAGGACCGTGGTTTGCTGACAGCCACGGGGGGTCTTGCTGGCTGTTGACTGCCACTGCTGCCTGAGGGTGCCCTCTCAGGACCAAGGCTTTGAGAGGGTGATCTCTGCCTGGTAGCTTGGCTTCTACCCCTCCCTTTTGTGCCTCGGTTCCTTGAAACAGTGGGATGTTGCTGCGTCGGTGGCACCTCTATTTCCTCCCCGATGATGAGGATGATGCTGCTTGAGGACGCCACGTCCGATCAGCGACATCGTCATCAAACTCAGCACCACTGCTACTTTCCTCCAGTGGCTGGGACAGAATATCAGGTGTGGCACTGGATGCCCCTCCCTGGCTCTGTTGACTGCTTACAGCCAACACCTCCTCTGGAGTCTCACTACGTTCCACCCGCTGACTTTGGTGGACTTCCTCCTCCTCCTCCTCATCACTAAAAAGTGGTAGAGACTCTAAGGGCAGATCAAGGTTTCCCAAGAGTTTCCTGGCAGAAGGTGCCCCAAAGATGAGTGGCATTCTAATAACAGGGGACGGGGCAGAGGACTCTCGCTGACCGTCCCATGTAAGGGTGGTGTCGGATGATCCAGCGGATGCTTGACTCCTCGTTTGGGAGCTTTGGGCGGTGGAACTGGCGGATTGGGTAAGCCAATCTAGAACCGCTGGCTGTGTGGTTCTTACATGACCAGTGGGCGTCAGGGGTAGCTGCACCCTGCTGCCACGCCTGTTACCCCGGCTGCCACCGGGCCTGGTGCTGCCACTTCTCCTACCCTCACCGCCTGCTGTTGCACTCCTTGCCTGGGAAGTGCTGGAAGTAGGACGCTTGGACATATTTTTATTTCGGTGGGGGAAAATTAAACAATGTATTTTTTTAATACTTTTTTAAACTTTATTTATTTTTTATAACTTTTTTAACTTTTTTTTTTTAAACTTTTTTTATAACTTTTTAAAACTTTTTTTTTAAACTTTGTTTATAACTTTTTTTTGGAGTTTTTTTTTGTAACTTTTTTTGTTGCGGCTAATCGGGGTTGACAGCACCCAGCTGAGCAGCAACGTGTAGCGTGTACGGTCACGGAACAGGAATGCTACCTGTCCTGACTCTTTTCTCTCAGTATTTCTTTTTTTATCACCCTATCTATCCCTAGATCTCACAATTTTTTTTTTATTTTTATCACTTTCTCTCCCTACCTCTACCTATCTCTTGCTTTCTCAGCCTCTTTCCCTATCTATCACCTTATCTTCTATATCTAGCTTTCTCTTCCTCTCTCCTGCTTCTCTCACTAACCCTTTCTATTCCTTCTCTATCTCTCCCTGTATCTATCTACTTTTTTGTCTATCTATCTATCTATCTATCTATCTATCTATCTATCTATTTTCTCTGTCTATCTAATCTGCAGCTCCTCTCCCTTTGAAGTCTTGAGACGCACTGACAAGATGTCGGCACGCTCAGGCACTTCAGGGGCAGGCACTTCAAATGTTTTTTTTTTCACAGAAAACCAGGATACAAGGGATTATAGGAGTAATAATCCCTTGTATCCTGGTCTATTCTGTGAAAAAATTTCAGTTTTGCGTTACCGTTTTTTTTTTTTACCAGATTCGTTACGAACTTTTCAAAAGTTTGGTTCGGTGACGAACCGAACTTTTTGCAAAGTTCGTAATGAATCTGGTTTGTTACGGTTCGGTTCGCTCATCCCTAGTTTTTACCTTTCAGCAATGTTTTTAACTATATTGCCCATTGTGTGTATTTCTTTACAGGTACCGCAATGTGTCCTCATATTCACTTTATTGTATGGTGGATGGTTGTACTATACACTTAGCTGGGTAGACAGCACCTTACTTGTTCTACCTCAAATATACATACCTCTGAGGGCGATTTCAGATCTGACCATTTACGCTGGATCTGGCCCGGGGTCAGCAAGGTGTCGAAACGATGGTGCAAGCCTCGGATCACCTGCTGGATCACCTCCTTTTTATGCTGGTTTGGGTGGCGGTGTGTGCCATCGTAAATCGTAATCCTGCCGGTCCATCAGCCGGACTATGTATTTCAGCTGTGCAGCAGAGCTAAATGATGAGGATCGCCTGGATTCCATTTTCTAAAATTCGCTCTGCCTCTGAGGAGTGCACGCCGCGGCCTCTCGTCATACGTGCCTGCGTATTACGTAATCGCGTAGACAATAGTATGCTGATGATTCGTACGCTATTTGTACGCTCATGCGTATGTCCTCTAAGAAGCTGCGTACATTTTTTAAAAGAGTGTTCGTTTTTAGTGCGCGAATGTTCGCTAATAGCACATAACAACATATATTTTGTACGCAAATACAACTAATCTATTCGTCGAATATAGGAATCTCAGGAAAAGTTTGGCGAATGTTCGGCGAATAAAATTTTGAATGATTCCCTAATCTCTAGTGCTAACTATTTCTCACTCGTCAGGTGCAGTTCATGTTATGGCTCCCAAACATCCTCCTGAAGTGTCCTTTAAATCAGCCAGTAGAAGGGTTCCTTAGATGAGGGACCTGAAGTCCACCTTACTTGAACTGCTACTGAATGACATCAGAGGACGCTCCTGCCTCTTGTAGGTCAAGATGGCTGCCATGGTGGAGCTCCTGTGCCCTCTTTTTCCAGAAGTCAGACTTGACTGGGTCCGGGTGGTGGTTACGCTGGTGAGCGCTGCAGCCACTTGCGCTTTGCGTGGGACAGCAGGGGTAAGGACTTCTGGCTGCACTGGTTCTGGCAAGGTTGCATCCAGGGAAGAAGCCCCAGCTCCTCTGGCTGCTGCTGGCTTCATTTCCACGGTAGTTGGTATTGGTGGATCACCGTGGATTGGAATGTAAATGATTAAGTTGTCAGCTAACCCAGCTGAAAGGACTGTGATGGTGGTGGTGGTGGTGGCAGTCCAGGTATCAGAGGCTCCAGATGTGGCTGTGGGTTCTCCCTGAACTGGAGGACACATCTAGTGACTCCTGAAGGCAGCGCACGCGTCCTGGACCTGGTGGTTCATCCGGCCACACTTCTGGTTCCGATGTAGGGACTAGAGGCTTAGAAAGTAGGGTAACCCCGGTAGTAAAGGGGCCTTTCAGAGACGCCATGGGGGTGTACTCCACCTGATCCCCCACATACAGGCTGTAACGAGGCTGGGGCAGGTATTGCCGTTTAACTGACCTGCAGCCCACAAAGTACTCCTTGCCGTCCTCATCGTCTGCCAGGAAGCCAGAGTGGACTGGACTGAAAACCACAGGACAATTCGCTTTCGGTGCTCAAATGTAGGATCTCCCAGCCTTGGATGTTTCAGTACCTGGATTACCCAGTCCTCCATGGCATACTTGTAGTCCCAGAGGGTCTGCGTGTGGGCCGTCACTGATGCTGGCACATTTGGGTTCTGCCTTATGGAAAGTGTTGTTGATCTCCTCCTGGGCGGCAAAGTGGACGCTCCTGCCGCTTCCGCCGCAGCAGCTGCCTCACGACGAAGCAATGCGCAGCAATCTCAGCAGTCGGTAAGGAGAATAAGGGCACTGAAGCTGGGTTTCTCATCTTGAGTTCAGAGTGTGACAGCCTGATGTCTGGAGCGGGCGATGGTTCGGGGAACTTGTTCCCAAAGACCATCTGGTTCCAGTTCGGACGCAGCTCTTTAGCCATGTTTGCTGTAATGATCAGTGTTCAGCGCTGGTCTAAACTGGTTCAAAAGAGAGTGGAGTATTGAGGGAGGAGTATTACGTGCAAATAGTTAGATCCTGGTGGACTGGGCTGTTTTTTCCAGTTCTGAGGGGGGCGGATCTTCACTTTCCCGCTCTTGCGGAAAACTTACGAATAATACACAGCAAATCCAAAAAAATCTGGATTCAATTTGAGTAGAAAATTCAATTTGAGTAAGATTCAATACGAATTTACGAAGCAGCGAATAGATTCGCTCATCTCTACTCCGCACCAAACTCAAACCCCATATTCATGTGTGTAGACAAGGATACAGTAAAGATAGAACAGAAAAGGACTTTCTCCAATTTGCCACAAGTCTACAGTTTTCAAATGCACTCTCTTGGCATCCTTCAAAGCAACATATTTGTCCATAAGTCTGCAAGATGTTGAAACATGTATCACTCCACATAGCACATTTCTATTGCTCCAGAGTCCAGTGGGCTAAGAGTTGGCATGGTTATCTTAGGCTTGTGTGTAGTTGCTTGAAGTGCAAACTCATCTGATGAGGCTCCTGACACATGATTATTGTGCAAATATTTTTAAAAGATACTGTGTGTAACTCTTGAGTCAGTGAGAAAATATATTATTTGTATGCCCCATGTGCTCAGCTTTAATGCTCAGTTGCTTTTTCAATTGCAGTGTGGATAAACTGTCATTATTCTTTCTCTTCACAATAATACCACTTAAGGCTATGACCAAGTTAACAAAAGATTGAAAACGGACTGCACACTGACCCATGCAATTGAATGAGTACATCTACATGGACAATTTTCCGCAATGAAAATTGGTCTGTGCAGAGAAAATCACAGCATTCTTAATCTCTTAAGCAAGAAAAATTAATCTTGTACATGTAGCAAAGGATGTCTACAATTAGATATAATCGTTGAACACGTCTAGTGGTAAAGCAATAAATTGACTTTGTTATGTAAGATATTCTTTAAATTAGTGATAAGTGATTATTCATGACAATAGTGATACGTGATTAGTCATATTAGTCATGTTCTTACTCATTTTACTATTTAAAAAAAAACATTTATGAGAGGAAAAATGTGTAACTATATTAATTTCTTAACGATCTGTTGAACTCATTTTAATCTTGCAATTCTTTAATGATTGTTGACTTTTTATATTATTGCCGCAAGTTACATATGCCAGTTTCGACAATGTATAAACATGTTTGAAACTCTTTAACTCAATAGATATACTAGGGGGATTTACAATAAGTGGAATATTTGAAGTCAGTTTTGCTTGAGTTTGCATTGGCGTACCTTATGCTACATTTATTAACTGTCACATGTTGTTTGATAAATTTGTCTTATCCTAATTCTTTTGTCTAGAAAAGCTTCTCCAGTTTTCCTACTCCACTTTACTCCTGGAATGAGATTGTGACTTTTTTGCGACTTTTTTAAAAAAAAAGTCTCAATGAAACAGCCGGAGTGAAACTCATTAACATAGGTAACCCCAACCACTTTTCCACCCACATTGCAGGCATGAGAAATCTACCCTAATAGCTTCACTATGAATGAAGTAACATTATCTGGCAGATGTTTAAATATTTGAATGTTTGGGTAGTTTTCACAATAATATCTACTGCACTTTTAAAATTATTGGGGTCATTTATTAAAATTGTGTAAAGTAGAACTGGCTTAGTTTCTCATAGCAACCAATCAGATTACACCTTTTATTTTTGACAGCTCCTTTGGAAAATAAAACATGGAATCTGATTGGTTGCTATGAGCAACTAAGCCAGTTCTACTTTACATCAGTTTGAAAAATGACCCCGTATGTGAATACAAATAAGCATCTGCTTGGAAAAAAAGATGTTTGATCTCAAAGATTTGAAAAAAAAGAGAATATTTCTAGTCATAAAGCCATATGTAACCCCTTCCCAACATCCGCCATACATATACGGTGTAGTGTCAAGTGACTTCCCAACAGCTGTCATACAGGTACAATGCACTAATTGGGCAGGTGTAGGCACCTACACCCACCCAATCAGCGTCAGGGTTCTGGCTGTTTTTGACAGCTAAGCTCCTGCTGTATATCCTTTGTATGCCACAGTCACCGCTGACCGTGGCATGTACTGGCTGTGTGAAGGAAGGAAGCTTCCTCCCTGTCCCCGCTGGGTCCCTGTGCTGTGGTGATGGGGACCCATTTGCTGGTAAGACAGCCCAATGTATTCCACAGGCATGAGGGCTTGCCTTCTATGGAAACCTGTGAGACTCAGCCCCTTACAGGCTGGCTGTCAGTGTATTACACATGTATTGTAATGCATTGTAGAGGGGATCAGATCCTCAAAAGTTGAAGTCCCACAGTAGGACAAAAATAAAAGTAAATTAAAAAAAGTTTAAAAAGTTTTTTATAATGAAACATAAAAGATTTAAGTTAAAAAATGCCTCTTTCCCATAATAAACACATCTAAAATTGTAAAAAAAAAATAGAAAAAAAGGAAAAATAGACATATTAGGTATTGATGCATCCATAATGACTAGCTATATAAAAATATCATATGAGTTACCCCGTCAGATTATCGTCATAACAAATAAATAAAAAATACACCAAAATGGACAAAAAATACACCAAAATTTGCCTTACAAAAAGTGTAATATCAAGCGATCAAAAAGTACAATATGCTCCACAATGGTACCAATGAAAATGTCACCTCATCCCACAAAAAATGAGCCCCTATAGAAGACATTTAACACAAAAAAAATGTCATAAGTAACTACACCAAAACAGCATTTTTTAAAGTTTAAGATTGCAAAAAAAAAAAAAAAAAAGAATAATGATCTTGGATACATATACAAAGTAGCCCTAAGTTTACACGATGATCCACAAGGATGCCCCCATGATTTGAAAGTTATTTTCTCTGATTTTCAAGCACCAAAACAGGTTATTCATTTCATTCAGAAAGAAATATATTTTACAGCTACTTTACAGTTTGTGATATTGCAAAAATGAAATTAATTAAAGCAATAATGTCAAAATATAATTTTTGAATGTAGTATCACAAGCATATTGCATTGCTTCACTTTGCATTTTGTGAGGAATAAAACTTCTGACGGATTGCTATCAACTATTGCTGTACTCTAACTAGTAAAGAAACGTCAGATGTGCTTGGCAGGAATGTGAAGATATCAGTAGCAGTAGAAAATATTGACAGTTGTAAAGGCTTAAGTGTAAGAACACCAGTGCTTCTATTACTGCTAAAGATAAGAAAAACTATTTCAGGTTCTTCGTTCCAAATCAACAAGCAATTGTCACGAACCTTCCCGGCATCAGGTTACAGGCGTTCGGCTAGGCTTTCAAAAGTCACATAATTTGACATGTTTTCCTCTTGGTTTGGTTGCTGTTTACCACACCCCTTCCCCTCAGCTGTTGTGGGTGTGGTGATTATCTTTCCCCTATTTATCCCTTCCTCTCCCAGTATTCCTTGCGGTTTATACTTTCTGCTGACTTTGTTGTGTGTGGTGTGGATCTCGGCTAAGATCCGGTTGCTGTAATATCTGCATTAAGATAAGTGTCATTTTCCCTGTTGTGGTTTTGCCTTCTGGAGTCTCCTGTTCGTCCGTCCTCTTGGAGGAACAGGTTGACTCTGTCACTAGCTGCAGGGTTCTTTAGGGTGAGTTTGTTATTAGGTTCCTGTGTATGAACTCTCCTACCACTAAGGCCTGTTCATACTGGTAGTCAGCCAGGGCCTAGTTTCAGGGTTACCTGCAGGAGGTGACCATTTCCCTTGTTTGGTCCTTTTCCCTTCCCTCTTACGCTTGGTGAGGCTATACCCTCCACACCAGAGCGTGACACAAATCAAATTTAAAAATGTAGTATCTAGTATAACAGAAGGGAAAAAATGTTTTGTCAGAAGGTTTCTGCTATTTAAATACCTTTTTACAAATTGTGTTATTAGAATATTGGTGAATAGTGTGCTGCATGCAATATCATTTGATAATTATTGACCCTTTAAAACCTTAACACCTATGAAATTACCAAGTTCTTTTGGTTTGCACTTGTGATCTATGATTAGCAGAGTGTATATGATGGCTGTGATGAATCCCACACCTCACAACCCACCTGACGTCAACTACTTTGAGCCTAAGCAGTGTGGTTACGCCGTCCCCAGGAGCACGTAAGGTCAGCTTGTTACAGTTTACACAGATGCCTCCTGTCCACACAGGTAGAGGGAGGTGCAGGAAATGAGAGGGGATGATTCACGCTGCTTTCGGCATAACTCCACACTTTCTCACAACCCTGACAAACTGTGAGAGTCTTACTGCACCGGTGAAACAGAGCTTTCTCAGCCTGGTAGACTGCCACCAATTTCTTGTTTAATATAAGCCTGGTCAGCTAACAGGATTATATCGGGTGAGAAACCAACCCACAGTAGCGTAACTATGCCGAACACGGATGTGGGGGTTCGTGATCAAGATACAAGATACAGCACAAGATTAAATTATATATTTAATTGCCTTAAGGGCACACTAGATATAACACTATATACACAGACAGACAGGGTTAAACAGAGGAAGAGTCAGTTATCAGGTGGATGAATAGTCCTTTGGATTATGATGAGTTCTGGAATGCTGTAAGGCCTGGCTGTAGTCACATGGGGGTAATGATGTCAGCAGTTTGTCCATGGTCCCTCCAAACACATTACTCGATGTGACCAACTTTCAGACAAAAACACTGGCATGTGGCCTGTGTGAGCTTTTTCACCTGTAGTCGGCCACTCCCCTCCCTCCGGAAGGAGTTTACCCTGCCTTCCCAGTTCTGGTAGCCAAAAGACCCACAAAACCCATTATGGCCCATAGCACCAGACTGGAAGGTCACAGGGTAATGGTTCTGGTGCCTACCGATCCGCCTGGGCTCCAGCTATGGGTGGAGACCAAACATGGCACCCTTATTAGGTTCCTGCTTGGAGATTTGTGTATCTCCCTTTCCTAGCATGATGCCGCCAAACTACGACCAAGGGCATGATCGTCTTGGCCCCTGTGTTGCAGATATGTGACTGGTTTATGCCTGTGATGGATGGACAATTAATAATTCCTTATGAACTCTCGATTCCATGATGTCTGGGATTTGAGTGATCTGGGTAGCAACTTACATCCCCTACTGATGGAATTTTCCTGTAGGATGACTTGGCCTCTGTGCTGTCTGATTGAGGTGTGAGATTTACACATGTGGCCTGCTTTGAAGGCAGGACCCCTGCGGTGTTTACTCCATCTGCTAGCTGACAGCAAATGGCTGGGATTAAATCATGGTTAGCATCAGATCATAATTCCACATTCCTCACAATGGCTATTTAACAAGTACAACTTACAATCAAGGATTATGAAAGAAGCTTAAAGGGGTTATCCAAGAAAAGATATTGATGACCTGTCCTCAGGATAGAACATCAATACCAGATAGGCAGGGACCTTATGGAACCCCGACCCCGATGAGATATTTGAATAGTATAGGCTCTTTCCCAGAAAAACCCCTTTAAGATTATCTCAATGAAACAACTCATTTAAATATGTTTATTAAAATTATATGAAGAAAGGAATCTACCACTCCATATTCACTCTCCTTGCCAGAGCATAAAGCCCCTTTTTCTTTAACTCTGGCGGGTCAGCATATCCATATTGGATGGTGATTTTCAGTTATTTGAATGGGTAAGAACATGAGATATAATACAACATTCCTATCTATTGGCCACTGCACAGAAAATGCTTGGCTAGTTGCAGTATCCACAGGCTTCTGAAGCCAAATATGCCTTTTGTGAAGATTAAAGTGTGAATATGAACATAGCATGAAAATAAATATTATGACTAGCGCTGCTCAATCAAGTGCCCAGGAGGCAGTGTTTCACTGTAAAGTATTCTCTTCCTTCTTCATTGACATGCTTCATAGCCTTCCTCGTTTGCTATAGTTGATACTTGTAGCAGCCTCCTGGTTAAATTCTACAGCTGTTACTCAGAACTGTTAGGAGGGCAGTACAAAGTAGAGCGCGTTTCACACTACCAGCAGAATCTTGAGAGGGCACACCAACTTTATTTATTTTTTGGTATGTAATTAAATGAGTTATATTATTTATTATTCACTATATTTTCCACATATCCTGATTAGAGATGAGCGAGCATGCTTGTCCGAGCTTGGTGCTCGTTCGAGCATTAGGGTACTCGTAAGTGCTCGCTGCTCGGACGAGTATCTCGCCATGCTCGAGGAAACTTCCGCATCGTGCTTTTTTGGCGCCTAAAAACACAGCCAATCACAAGCCAGGAGACTCTGCGTACCACCCAGCATCACGTGGGGCCCTTACATGTCGATAGCAGGGGTTGGCTGGCCTGATCAGGTGACCCTGGAATATACTAACGACTGGCCGCGGTGCTTGGCTCAGATGCCGTCTGGATGTCGTTAGGGATAGAGCTGCTGCCTTTCAGGGACAGTGTTAGGGCCTGCATTTAGTTGTCTGTTAGGCAGGGATCACCCACAAAGAACCAAACATCCCTTCTAAGGGCTAGAAGACATTTTTTTTTTTTTTTGTCACTTGGCTGGCTGGCACTAGTAGTGCAGCTATCGCCATATCTAACCCTGTTTTTTTTTTATTGTTCTATCTCAGTGATAAAAATCCATTGCACACAGCACTGTGGAATCATTCTGTGTGTCACAGTTCAGCACTGACTCACTCCAATCCATATATACTGTCCAGGTGACAGTTTCTGTACGTCACAGAATACAACCAAGTCATTTGCTACCAATATCATCTACCGCTTGATCCAGAAAACTCTCTGTGTGACATTTGTCTGGGTCGCAGACTAAATAGTCACAGTTAACAGGGTGTCAGTCAGTCCTACCATAGTTCTTGCACGTCACGTTCCCAAAAAAACAAAATATAAAAAAAAAAATTATTTTTATAGTTGTTTTAGCTCAGTGATACAAATCCATTTTACTCAGCTGCGTGTAACCTTTCTGTGTGTCACAGTTCAGTACACTAGCTCCCATCCGTATATACTGTCCAGGTGACACTTTCTGTACGTCACAGAATACAACCAAGTCATTTGCTACCAATATCATTTACCGCTTGATCCAGAAAATTCTCTGTGCGACATTTGTCTGGGTCGCAGACTAAATAGCCACCGTTAACAGGGTGTCAGTGAGTTCTACCATAGTTCTTGCACGTCACGTTCCCAAAAAAACAAAATATAAAAAAAAAAATTTATTTTTTCAGTTGTTTTAGCTCAGTGATACAAATCCATTTTACTCCGCTGTGTGTAACCTTTCTGTGTGTCACAGTTCAGCACATTCGCTCCCATCCGTATATACTGTCCAGGTGACACTTTCTGTACGTCACAGAATACAACCAAGTCATTTGCTACCAATATCATCTACCGCTTGATCCAGAAAATTCTCTGTGTGACATTTGTCTGGGTCGCAGACTAAATAGCCACCGTTAACAGGGTGTCAGTGAGTTCTACCATAGTTCTTGCACGTCACGTTCCCAAAAAAACAAAATATAAAAAAAAAAAATTATTTTTTCAGTTGTTTTAGCTCAGTGATACAAATCCATTTTACTCCGCTGTGTGTAACCTTTCTGTGTGTCACAGTTCAGCACATTCGCTCCCATCCGTATATACTGTCCAGGTGACACTTTCTGTACGTCACAGAATACAACCAAGTCATTTGCTACCAATATCATCTACCGCTTGATCCAGAAAATTCTCTGTGTGACATTTGTCTAGGTCGCAGACTAAATAGCCACCGTTAACAGGGTGTCAGTGAGTTCTACCATAGTTCTTGCACGTCACATTCCCAAAAAAACAAAATTTAAAAAAAAAATATAAAAAAACAAATATAAAAAAAAAAATAGTTTTTCAGTTGTTTTAGCTCAGTGATACAAATCCATTTTACTCAGCTGTGTGTAACCTTTCTGTGTGTCACAGTTCAGCACATTCGCTCCCATCCGTATATACTGTCCAGGTGACACTTTCTGTATGTCACAGAATACAACCATGTAATTTGCTACCAATATCATCTACCGCTTGATCCAGAAAATTCTCTGTGTGACATTTGTCTAGGTCGCAGACTAAATAGCCACCGTTAACAGGGTGTCAGTGAGTTCTACCATAGTTCTTGCACGTCACGTTCCCAAAAAAAAAAATATAAAAAAAAAAAATATTTTTTGAGTTGTTTTAGCTCAGTGATACAAATCCATTTTACTCAGCTGTGTGTAACCTTTCTGTGTGTCACAGTTCAGCACATTCGCTCCCATCCATATATACTGTACAGGTGACACTTTCTGTACGTCACAGAATACAACCAAGTCATTTGCTACCAATATCATCTACCGCTTGATCCAGAAAATTCTCTGTGTGACATTTGTCTGGGTCGCAGACTAAATAGCCACCGTTAACAGGGTGTCAGTCAGTTCTACCATAGTTCTTGCACGTCACGTTCCCAAAAAAACAAAATTAAAAAAAAAATTATAAAAAAACAAATATAAAAAAAAAATTGTTTTTCAGTTGTTTTAGCTCAGTGATACAAATCCATTTTACTCAGCTGCGTGTAACCTTTCTGTGTGTCACAGTTCAGCACACTCACTCCCATCCGTATATACTGTCCAGGTGACACTTTCTGTACGTCACTTAATTCTACCAGACTGAACAAGTTTGTGGGTTTCAATACACCAGGCCCGTTTAATTTTTTTTTTTATATCATACACTTATATACAAACAATGTTTAACCCCAGTGCTAAGGCTCGAGGACGAGGGCATGGGCGTGGGCATTCAATTACTGCAGGGGGCAGAGGCCGTGGTCCTGGGCAGGGTGAGACAGTATCTGCTGATGAGGGAGCTGTGGAACGCCGCAGAGTTCCACTCCCTAGCTTCATGTCTCAACTTACAGGGACACGTGGTAGAGGACTGTTGAAACCACAACAGTGCGAACAGCTGATCTCGTGGATTGCGGACAATGCTTCAAGTAATTTGTCCACCAGTCAGTCTTCCACGCAGTCCACCCACGTTACCCAAGGGAGCACTCCTATGGCTCCTCCACCTCAACCTCCTTCCCCCCAGTCTGCCCCCTCCCTGGAAAATTTGGAATGTGATCCGGCATACTCTCAGGAACTGTTTTCTGGACCCTTCCCAGAGTCACAAACCACTTCTCAGGATGCTGCTGACCTTGTTCCCGATGCCCAAGTTTTCCAACTGTCGCAGTCTGTGGGTGATGATGATGACAATGTTGAGTTAGTGGAAGAAGTTTGTAAAGAGGTGTCGGACGATGAGGAGACACGGTTGTCAGACAGTGGTGAAGTTGTTGTTAGGGGAGGAATTCCGAGGGGGGAGCAGACTGAGGAATCGGAGGTTGATGAGGTGACTGACCCAAGCTGGGTTGATATGCCAAGTGAAGACAGTGCTTCTGAGGCGGAGGCGAGTGCTGCACCAGAACAGGTTGTAAGAGGCAGTGGTGTGGCCAGAGGGAGAAGCAGGGCCAGAGCTGGTGCATCAGCAGCAACTGTTTCACGTAGTGAAGCTTCAGTGGCGAGGCCTAGATGTTCGCAAGTCTGGAGGTTCTTTAAAGAAAGTGATGATGACCGACGGACTGTGGTGTGCAACCTGTGCCACACCAGGATCAGCAGGGGTGCCACCACTACTAGCCTAACCACCACCAGCATGCGCAGGCATATGAGTGCTAAACACCCCACTCAATGGAACCAAGGCCGTTCACCACCTCCTGTGGGTCACACCACTGCTCCTTCCCCTGTTTCACTCGCTGCCTCTGATAGTCAACCCCCTGCGTCACTCGCTGCCTCTGATAGTCAACCCCCTGACCAGGACCCCGGCATGAGCGCCTCCCGCCAGAAAACCACCCCTTCGCCTCAACGATCCTCCACAGTGTCCACCAACGTGTCCCAGCGCAGCGTTCAGCTGTCTTTACAGCAGACGCTGGAGCGCAAGAAGAAATACAGTTCCACCCACCCACATGCCCAAGCCCTCAACGTCCACATCTCCAAATTGCTGAGCCTGGAGATGCTGCCCTATAGGCTGGTAGAGACCGAGGCCTTTCGCAATCTCATGGCGGTGGCTGCCCCTCGGTATTCCGTCCCCAGCCGCCACTATTTTTCCCGATGTGCCGTCCCAGTCCTACACCAGCACGTGTCGGAGAACATCATCTGTGCCCTGACCAACGCTGTTTCTGAGAAGGTCCACCTAACCACGGACACGTGGACAAGTGCTGCAGGGCAGGGACACTATATCTCACTGAGGGCACATTGGGTTAACTTGGTGGAGGCTGGGACCGAGAATGACCCTGGGGCCGCTCATGTACTGCCCACACCAAGGATTGCCGGGCCTACCTCGGTCACAGTCTCTCAGACCTACTATGCCTCCTCCTCCTCCGACCCCTCCTCCTCCTCCACCGAATTACCATCTGTGGGCATGGCGCCTTCAGTCGGTAGCTCTAGGTGCAGCAGCAGTGCCGTGGGTAAGCTCCAGCAGGCGGTGCTCAAACTGCTGAGCTTAGGTGACAAAAGGCACACCACCCAAGAGCTGTCACAGGGCATCACGGCGCAGACCGATGTGTGGCTGGCACCGCTGAACCTTAAGCCAGGCATGGTTGTGTGTGACAACGGGCGTAACCTGGTGGCGGCTCTGCAACTCGGCAGACTGACACATGTGCCATGCCTAGCCCACGTGTTCAATCTAATAGTTCAGCGGTTCCTCAAGACATACCCCAATCTGTCTGATTTGCTCAACACAGATGCTGCCACTCTCAGGGCAGAGCAGTGCCGCCTACAAGTGCCCACTCACCGACTGGTGTGCGACGTGCCCTCGAGATGGAATTCCACATTAAACATGTTATCCAGAGTTTACCAGCAGCGCAGAGCGATTGTAGACTGCCAGATGTCATCTTCCACCAGAACTGGTAGTCAAGTCCGTCAGATTCCTCAAGTCTACAATGAGGAGTTGACGTGGATGTCTGATATTTGCCAGGTGTTGAGCAACTTTGAGGAGTCAACACTGATGGTCAGCGGCGATGCCGCCATTATCAGCCTCACCATCCCGCTGCTTTGCCTGTTGAAAAACTCACTGCTCAGCATCAAGTCGGATGCTTTGCGCTTGTCACAAGAGACGGTGGAGGAAGATACGTCGCTTGATAGCCAGAGCACCTTCCGTTCTGTTTCTCAGCACGTATCGGAGGAGGGGGATGATAATGAGGAGGAAGAGGAGGAGAATGTCGGCGAGACAGTAGAGGGTACCAGTGCTCAGTCCTTAACTCTTGAGCGTGTATGGGCTGAAGAGGAGGACTTGGAGGAGGAGGAGGAGGAAATGGAGAGTCAGGCCAGTGAGGAGAGGGAATTCTTACGTGTTGGGACTCTGGCGCACATGGCAGACTTCATGTTAGGCTGCCTATCCCGTGACCCTCGCGTTAGAAGAATTTTTTCAAACACCGATTACTGGGTGTTCACTCTCCTGGACCCACGGTACAAGCAGACCCTTTCCACTCTCATCCCTGCAGAGAAAAGGAGTATGAGAGTGAATAGATATCAACAGGCCCTGGTGCACAAGCTGAAACAATTCTTCCCATCTGACGCCGCTAGCTGCAGAGAGCCTGGTTCTGTTGGCCAAGTAGCGGGGGAGAGGAGGCGAGCAGGCAGCTTGTCCAGCACTGGCAGGGGAACGCTCTCCAAGGCCTTTGCCAGTTTTATGTCACCCCAGCAAGACACTGTCACCTGTCCCCAGTCTAGGCAGAGTAGGGGGAGCTGTACAGAAAGATGGTGAGGGAGTACCTAGCTGACCATACCAACTTCCATAGCGATCACTCTGCTCCATACAACTACTGGGTTTCATAGCTGGACACGTGGCCTGAACTGGCGCTGTACGCCTTGGAGGTGCTGGCCTGCCCTGCCGCTAGCGTGCTGTCAGAGCGGGTATTCAGTGCAGCTGGTGGCGTCATCACTGATAAGCGTACACGCCTGTCAACTGACAGCGCTGACAGGCTGACGCTTATTAAAATGAACAAAGCCTGGATTTCACCGGAATTCAAATCTCCTCCAGGGGAAAGCAGCTAAAGATTTAAATAACTTATGTATCCGATTCCTCTTCTCTACTCCTCCTCCTACTCCTCCTCCTCCTACATATCGTCTTTGCCTAACGCTGACCCAAAAAACGCCATTTTTTAGAGGTCCAACTGGCACACTTTTAGCACAATTTTTAAGGAGGGCCCCCTTCAGGCCCTTTATTCAAACAATTTTTCCAGAGGTCCACCTACAGGCCCTCTCTCCAAAAAATTTGAACCCACAGACCATTGTGGAGAAAGCGGCACAGCTCGCCATCAAAGTGACGAACCCCTAAGCCAGACTGCGCAGAGAAGATAACGAATAAATATCTCTGTGGTTATTTTTGCTAAATAAAAGTTAAATAAACCCCCAAAAAAATTCATCTGTTCCTGTGCCTGATCCACCCAAGTTAAATCTGTCCCATCCTGAGAAATTCCCCTCCAAGGAGTCCCCACTGTAACTTGCTTCCCATACAACTACTTCACCCCCCGACACCTGTGTCTTGCCATTGTCCACCACCTCCTCAGACAACACTGGTAAATCCACACTGTCAGCACACGGAAACAGCAAAAGGTCTTGCGAATTGGGGCAGAGAATGTTCTGGGCTAGCACATCAGGGAAGGGGTGACTATGGGGTTCCAGGGAGTACATGACCACATGCAATATCCATTTAAATGTCATGCCACACTTGATGTAGGTCATAATTGACAATTGTACCCGTTGATGCAAAATTTTTAAGTTGGGGTCCTGCGTCGTCATTCTAACTACACCCGGCTGTTGTCACCACCACACACGCTAGCCCAGGAGGCACTCCTCTGGCTCTTCCAGCGAAACCTCCTTCCCCCCAGCCTGCCACCCACCTACAGGCCCTCTCTCCAAACAATTTACGTCTTTGTCCTATCTTTCTCTCTCTCCAAACCATTTTTCCGGATAGCTGCCATATACGGTTTTAAACTGAGTAGTATACATACCACAGTTGATCAATCTCATAATTTACGACTGTACCGGTTGATGCTAAATTTTTAAGTTGGGGTCCTGCGTCGTCATTCTAAATCCATCCGGCTGTTGTCACCACCACACACGCTAGCCCAGGGGGCACTCCTTTGGCTCTTCCAGTGAAACCTCCTTCCCCCCCACCTACATGCCCTCTCTCCAAACAATTTTCCCGGGTAGGGGGACGTATTAGATATTGTACTGATTCTGAATTGCCTCCTGCAATAGACAGGAATCAAACCCAGATCAACTGCTTGGGAAGTAGCTATGCTCACCACTATACCACCAGCAGGCACAGCAACTGATAAGAACAGATACTAAACTTGATTTCAGCTGCAGTGCCAGCATGAGCAGTGGTGTCACCTGCAGGCGGTGATGGACCTTCGTTGCACCTAGTTGGGTGCTTCCCTAACATGTGATGGGTATTTGCCTCGCCTTTCTTGGTCTGGGTGAGCACAATTGCCATGAGGGTAACCACCAGGCTGTTGCCTGAGGATTTGGGGTAATGGTGGGATTAAGCAGCCTCAGAGGCATCCATGCATGCTGCCCCTGCTGTTTCCTGTCCATTTCCGTGGTGTTTCCATCATTTTCTGAGGTTTCCAGGTTTTCACCCAGCCTTCCCTAGGCAGAGCCTTGGTCCCCCGCAAAAATGCTCGAGTCTCCCTTTGACTTCAATGGGGTTCGTTATTCGAAACGAGCACTCAAGCATCTGGAAAAGTTTGACTCGAATAACGAGCACCCGAGCATTTTAGTGCTCGCTCATCTCTAATCCTGATCATTATAGCGACCATCATAAGGGAGGTTTTCTTGTTTACTTCATTAATAGGAAGCTACTGTATGGCTTGCTGGCATATCACTATAGGTTCTCCTCTTATTAGTCCACTTTATACATTGTTATATGTCAGGTCTAAGGGATTAGATGCAATAATTAGTATATTTACATATTTCATAGTGCTATATTGAATATTGAAAATGGTGTTTGATACTTGATTCTGCTACAATAATTATGTGATTTTATTTATCAGATTATGACAATAAAAGAGGATAAGTTTTAAAAGGGAACAGAGTTGCACTCATCATTTTGTTGGTTTAATACCAGCACAATCTGATAGAATAAATATTCACGTTCACACTACTAATAATGAAAGCTTTGTAAAATATATGTTTATCTTGGTCTCCTCGGCAATAACTGTTGACAGGCTCACGTTAACATTGATTAAAAGTTTACTGCAACCATGTATTAAATATATTACAAGTCAAGTTAAAGATTTCTTCACCTGTGTGCCCGACCCTTAAGCTTAACATGGGACCACTCATGGTGTTGCAAAGTGGCAGAAACTGTGCAATTAGATTCAAAGAAATTCTACTTCAATCGGATCACAATGCTTGATGTTTGCAAAAACAGGCACCTGGCTTAGTAGTTACTAGTGTTGAGCAACTCGAAGTTCACAAAGTGAACCTACTACTCACAAAAATAGACACTTTGTGACAAAGTAAGTTGTCACAAAACGAATTTCTTTATGAAAATTGGTGAAGAAGTTGAATCAAATTTTTAAGTACTTGGCTCATCTCTAGTAGTTACAGTCACAGATGAATACAGTGATTGGCTGTTATAGTAGAATTGCACATAACTAGAGTTGAGCGAACATGTTCGGCCAAATACACTATTCGGTCGAACATGGCGGTGCTCGGGACCACGTGACCGAATACCGCGTGTGATTGAGCGCAATGCTTGAGTCCCCTCCCCGCACGCTAATTAGCCAATTTGCGTGCGGGAGGTGCTGGCATTCACTGTAATACCAGGAGCCATCTTTGCTACTGGCATTACACTGATTGGCTAGCCAGGAACGCGTTATCGGGTGCTATAAAGCACCCGGTGACATGTAACCGGCTCATCCCGAGCCAGGGGCAGCTGCAGCAAGAAGGGACAGAGAATGTAGGGAGAGAAGCAAGCTAGGCAGGGATTGAAAACACTCAGAAAAGACCCAAAAGCCCTTTAAAGGGCTATTATATCTGGCACAAACTTTATTTTTTTAATATTTGAGGACTTTTAGGGTGTTGAAAATAGCGCTAGGTGGCCTGCCATTAACGCCACAAGCGCTGCTGCAGAAAGGAGGGACATACACTGTAGGGAGAGAAGCACGCTAGGCAGGGATAGAAATCGCTCAGAAAAGACCCAAAAGCCCTTTTAAGGGCTATTATATCTGGCACAAACCTAATGCGTACGAATTTGTATGCTAATGCTACGCATTGTACGCTAAAGCGTATGAATTTGTATGCTAATGCTACGCATTGTGCGCTAATGCGTACAAATTCAGTTAATTAGCGTACTTTTACGAATGAAAGGAGTGAAAGAGAAGTTGCGATTCTGACCTTTTCCTATGAACCAGAAACCCTCCCCATGCTGTTCCCTAACCATTTCTGTGGTGTTTTCACCATTTTCTGATGTTTCCCTATCAACCAGACACCCTCCCCTCTGCAGAGCAGGGGGTGCCTGGTCTTCTCCTATTGACTTCCATTATACTCGGGTGCTCGGCCGAGCACTCGAGCACCACCTAGTGTTCGGCCAGAGCACCCGAGCACCCGAACATCTCATCACTACACATAACTTAATCGTTCCAATTCTATGGTGGGCACACAGCTTAGAGGTAATAGTTATCTGTCTTGCACACATCTCAAAGGCTATGTATACCTTTGGAGGCTGTTTTTTTATTATTGCATTTAACTTATTTTTGGCTAAAAATATTCTAAGTTGGGCTTTATTAAAAATATTGAGCCATTCTGTCACAAAGGGTTAACTGTTTTTCTAAAGGTGTGACTGGTACTTTTTCTTTCACTTTGTGCTGTCATCTAATAAACCTTATCTCTAAACTACTAAGAGGTCATGAACACTTATTTAAGCCACATTCATATCAGCAAGATAAGGACTGGCCTATAATGAGTGTTTAGAAGGTTAGAGAGCAGAGATAAGAGGTCTGTCTTCTCCTCAGATGATTAAAAATACAGAAAATCCACAGGCAGATAGTAGAGCATGTCAACTCTGTACAGAAAAAAGTTCCATATTTTTAGCTCAAAATAAGTATAATGCAATAATTAAAAAATGTCTCCAAAGGTGTACATAGCCTTTAATAGTTACAGTTTTAAGAAAAGGCTAATTAAGTTACTCAAATTATTTTTTTAAATTAAAAATTAAGTTACTGGTAAAAAATAAACACAAGGCTATGGTAGCTCAATACAATACTAACTATGGTCTAATTTCCCACTCTGGTATACCCAAGCAATACAGCAGTCCAATTAGAATTAGAGTACCTACTGTCAGGACTCTAGACTAAGCTGCGGACCTCCTCTTGGTTTTCACTGAGGTGATATGTTACTGCAATATCTATCAATGCTCAATACACCCACCAAAAGGCACATCAATCCTCCCCATTATATATTCCATCTCCACCTTTAGTGCAGAGCCCTTGTTGCTCTATAATCTTGTGCCCAGGCACATTGCCCAGAGACCCATCTGGAACATTTGCCAATAGAGATGAGCGAGCACTAAAATGCTCGGGTGCTCGTTATTCGAGTCGAACTTTTCCCGATGCTCGGGTGCTCGTTTCGAGTAACGAACCCCATTGAAGTCAAAGGGAGACTCGAGCATTTTTTGCAGGGGACCAAGGCTCTGCCTAGGGAAGGCTGGGTGAAAACCTGGAAACCTCAGAAAATGATGGAAACACCACGGAAATGGACAGGAAACAGCAGGGGCAGCATGCATGGATGCCTCTGAGGCTGCCTAATCCCACCATTACCCCAAATTCTCAGGCAACAGCCTGGTGGTTACCCTCATGGCAATTGTGCTCACCCAGACCAAGAAAGGCGAGACAAATACCCATCACATGTTAGGGAAGCACCCAACTAGGTGCAACGAAGGTCCATCACCGCCTGCAGGTGACACCACTGCTCATGCTGGCACTGCAGCTGAAATCAAGTTTAGTATCTGTTCTTATGAATTGCTGTAGCTGTTGGATGTATAGTGGTGAGCATAGCTGCTTCCCAAGCATCTAAAAAATAAATCAGTACACTATCTAATACGTCCCCCTACCCGGGTAAATTGTTTGGAGAGAGGGCCTGTAGGTGGGGGGGAAGGAGGTTTCGCTGGAAGAGCCAGAGGAGTGCCCCCTGGGCTAGCATGTGTGGTGATGACAACAGCCAGAATGGATGTGGAGAAACTGTTGCATCAACCGGTATGGTATCTGTTCTTCTCAGTTTAATACCGTATACGTCCCCTATCTTGGGACCTTATATTTTATGGATTTTTCGAACACGGAAACCGGAAAAAGAGCTTGCTCTGGCCAGGGGAGTGTCTTTCCTACTGCAGCTAAGGGGACGTGTCCATGCGCTGCCTATCACAGGTCAGGAGGCAATTAAAAGAAGAAACAAAAAAAACATCAGTACAGTATCTAATACGTCCCCTATCCGGGTAAATTGTTTGTAGAGAGGTCCTGTAGGTGGGGGGCAGGCTGGGGGGAAGGAGGTTTCGCTGGAACAGCCAGAGGAGTGCCCCCTGGGCTAGCGTGTGTGGTGGTGACAACAACCGGATGTAGTTAGAATGACGACACAGGACGCCAACTTAAAAATTTAGCATCAACCGGTACAGTCGTAAATTATGAGATTGATCAAGTGTGGTATGTCTTCTATGTATACTACTCAGTTTAATACCGTATATGGCAGCTATCCAGAAAAATAGTTTGTAGAGAGAGAGAGAAAGATAGGACAAAAAAGTAAATTGTTTGGAGAGAGGGCCTGTAGGTGGGGTGGCAGGCTGGGGGGAAGGAGGTTTCGCTGGAAGAGCCAGAGGAGTGACCCCTGGGCTAGCGTGTGTGGTGGTGACAACAGCCAGAATGGATGTGGAGAAACTGTTGCATCAACCGGTATGGTATCTGTTCTTCTCAGTTTAATACCGTATACGTCCCCTATCTTGGGACCTTATATTTTATGGATTTTTCGAACACGGAAACCGGAAAAAGAGCTTGCTCTGGCCAGGGGAGTGTCTTTCCTACTGCAGCTAAGGGGACGTGTCCATGCGCTGCCTATCACAGGTCAGGAGGCAATAAAAAGAAGAAACAAAAAAAACATCAGTACAATATCTAATACGTCCCCTATCCGGGTAAATTGTTTGTAGAGAGGTCCTGTAGGTGGGGGGCAGGCTGGGGGGAAGGAGGTTTCGCTGGAAGAGCCAGAGGAGTGCCCCCTGGGCTAGCGTGTGTGGTGGTGATAACAGCCGGATGTAGTTAGAATGACGACGCAGGACCCTAACTTAAAAATTTAGCATCCACTGGTACAATTGTCAATTATGAGCTACATCAAGTGTGGCATGACTTTTAAATGGATATTGCATGTGGTCACGTACTCCCTGGAACCCCATAGTCACCCCTTCCCTGATGTGCTACCCCAGAATATTCTCTGCCCTAATTCGCAAGACCTTTTGCTGTTTCCGTGTGCTGACAGTGTGGATTTACCAGTGTTGTCTGAGGAGGTGGTGGACAATGGCGAGACACAGGTGTCGGGGGGTGAGGTAGTTGTATGGGAAGCAAGTTACAGTGGGGACTCCTTGGGGGGGAATTTCTCAGGATGCGACAGATTCAACTTGGGTGGATCAGGCACAGGAACAGATGAATTTTTTGGGGGGTTTATTTAACTTTTATTTAGCAAAAATAACCACAGAGTTATTTATTCGTTATCGTCTCTGCTCAGTCTGGCGTTGAGGTTCGTCACTTTGATGGCGTGCTGTGCCGCTCTCTCCACAATGGTCTGTAGGTTCTTAGATGGAGACTTTGTCGGCGATTTCAGTACAGAAGAACTTGTTGCTCATCAACAGAACCTCGACCTCCTTGACATTGTGGACAAGGAATTTGCGGGTGGACCAGGAATTTGCGGAACCCTGAGGGCAGCATGTGTTTGGTCTTCTACTTGCTACCGTATCCAATGTTGGGCAATATAGATTCGCAAGTAATATTATTTTTCACACCTATCCCAAAAATAAAAATGTATGCAGTTTGCGCAAATAAAATAGGAAACTGGAATTGGAGAGAGGGCCTGTAGGTGGACCTCCGGAAAAATTGTTTGGAGAGAGGGCCTGTAGGTGGAACTCCGGAAAAATTGTTTGGACAGAGGGCCTGTAGGTGGACCTCCGGAAAAATTGTTTGAAGAGAGGGCCTGTAGGTGGACCTCCGGAAAAATTTTTTGGAGAGAGGGCCTGTAGGTGGACCTCTGGAAAAATTGTTTGAATAGAGGGCCTGTAGGGGGCTCTCCTTAAAAATTGTGCTAAAAGAGTGCCAGTTGGACCTCTAAAAAATGGCGTTTTTTGGGTCAGCGTTAGGCAAAGACGACATGGAGGAGGAGGAGGAGTAGGAGGAGGAGTAGAGAAGAGGAATTGGATAAATAAGTAATGTTAATCTTTAGCTGCTTTCCCCCGGAGGAGATTTGAATTCCGGTGAAATCCAGGCTTTGTTCATTTTAATAAGTGTCAGCCTGTCAGCGCTGTCAGTTGACAGGCGTGTACGCTTATCGGTGATGACGCCACCAGCTGCACTGAATACCCGCTCTGACAGCATGCTAGCGGCAGGGCAGGCCAGCACCTCCAAGGCGTACAGCGCCAGTTCAGGCCACGTGTCCAGCTTTGAAACCCAGTAGTTGTATGGAGCAGAGTGATCGCTACGGACGTTGGTATGGTCAGCTAGGTACTCCCTCACCATCTTTCTGTACAGCTCCCCCCTACTCTGCCTAGACTGGGGACAGGTGACAGTGTCTTGCTGGAGTGACATAAAACTGGCAAAGGCCTTGGAGAGCTTTCCCCTGCCCGTGCTGGACAAGCTGCCTGCTCGGCTTCTCTCCCCCGCTACTTGGCCAACAGAACTATGCCCTCTGCCGCTAGCGGCGTCAGATGGGAAGAATTGTTTCAGCTTGTGCACCAGGGCCTGTTGATATCTATTCATTCTCATACTCCTTTCCTCTGCAGGGATGAAAGTGGAAAGGTTCTGCTTGCACCGTGGGTCCAGGAGAGTGAACACCCAGTAATCGGTGTTTGAAAAAATTCTTCTAACGCGAGGTTCATGGGATAGGCAGCCTAACATGAAGTCTGCCATGTGCGCCAGAGTCCCAACACGTAAGAATTCCCTCTCCTCACTGGCCTGACTCTCCATTTCCTCCTCCTCCTCCTCCTCCAAGTCCTCCTCTTCAGCCCATACACGCTCAAGAGTTAAGGACTGAGCACTGGTACCCTCTACTGTCTCGCCGACATTCTCCTCCTCTTCCTCCTCATCCTCATCCCCCTCCTCCGATAGGCGCTGAGAAACAGACCGGAGGGTGCTCTGGCTATCAAGCGACGTATCTTCCTCCACCGTCTCTTGTGACAAGCGCAAAGCATCCGACTTGATGCTGAGCAGTGAGTTTTTCAACAGGCAAAGCAGCGGGATGGTGAGGCTGATAATGGCGGCATCGCCGCTGACCATCTGTGCTGACTCCTCAAAGTTGCTCAACACCTGGCAGATATCAGACATCCACGTCCACTCTTCATTGTAGACTTGAGGAATCTGAGAGACCTGACTACCAGTTCTGGTGGAAGATGACATCTGGCAGTGTACAATCACTCTGCGCTGCTGGTAAACTCTGGATAACATGTTTAATGTGGAATTCCTTCTCGTGGGCACGTCGCACAACAGTCGGTGAGCGGGCAGTTGTAGGCGGCGCTGCGCTGCCCTGAGAGTGGCAGCATCTGTGGTCGACTTGCGGAAATGCGCACAGATGTGGCGCACCTTGGTGAGCAAATCAGACAGATTGGGGTATGTATTGAGGAACCGCTGAACTATTAGATTGAACACGTGGGCCAGGCATGGCACATGTGTCAGTCTGCCGAGTTGCAGAGCCGCCACCAGGTTACGCCCGTTGTCACACACAACCATGCCTGGCTTGAGGTTCAGCGGTGCCAGCCACACATCGGTCTGCGCCGTGATGCCCTGTAACAGCTCTTGGGCGGTGTGCCTTTTGTCACCTAAGCTCAGGAGTTTGAGCACCGCCTGCTGGCCCTTTCCCACGGCACTGCTGCTGCGCCTAGAGCTACCGACTGAAGGCGCCGTGCCCACGGATGGTAATTCGGTGGAGGAGGAGGAGGGGTTGGAGGAGGAGGAAGCATTGTACGTCTGAGAGACCATGACCGAGGTAGGCCCCGCAATCCTCGGTGTGGGCAGTACATGAGCGTCCCCAGGGTAATTCTCGGTCCCAGCCTCCACCAAGTTAACCCAATGTGCCGTCAGTGAGATATAGTGTCCCTGCCCGGCAGCACTTGTCCACGTGTCCGTGGTTAGGTGGACCTTCTCAGAAACAGCGTTGGTCAGGGCACGGATGATGTTCTCTGATACGTGCTGGTGTAGGGCTGGGACGGCACATCGGGAAAAATAGTGGCGGCTGGGGACGGAATACCGAGGGGCAGCCACCGCCATGAGATTGCGAAAGGCCTCGGTCTCTACCAGCCTATAGGGCAGCATCTTCAGGCTCAGCAATTTGGAGATGTGGACGTTGAGGGCTTGGGCATGTGGGTGGGTGGAACTGTATTTCCTCTTGCGCTCCAGCGTCTGCTGTAAAGACAGCTGAACGCTGCGCTGGGACACATTGGTGGACACTGTGGAGGATCGTTGAGGCGAAGGTGTGGTTTTCCGGCGGGAGGCGCTCGTGCCGGGGTCCTGGTCAGGGGGTTGACTAGCAGAGGCAGCGAGTGACGCAGGGGGTTGACTATCAGAGGCAGCGAGTGACACAGGGAAAGGAGCAGTGGTGTGACCCGCAGGAGGTGGTGAACAGCCTTGGTTCCATTGAGTGGGGTGTTTAGCAGTCATATGTGGTGATCCTGGTGTGGCACAGGTTGCACACCACAGTCCATCGGTCATCCTCACTTTCTTTAAAGAACCTCCAGACTTGCAAACATCTAGGACTCGCCACGGGAGCTTCACTACGTGAAACAGTTGCTGCTGATGCACCAGCTCTGGCCCTGCTTCTCCCTCTGGCCACACCACTGCCTCTTACAACCTGTTCTGGTGCAGCACTCACCTCCGCCTCAGAAGCACTGTCTTCACTCGGCATATCAACCCAGCTTGGGTCAGTCACCTCGTCATCCTCCGATTCTTCAGTCTGCTCCCCCCTCGGAATTCCACCCCTTACAACAACTTCACCACTGTCTGACAACCGTGTCTCCTCATCGTCCGACACCTCTTTACAAACTTCTTCCACTAACTCAACATTGTCATTGTCATCATCATCACCCACAGACTGCGACAGTTGAAACACTTGGGCATCGGGAAAGAGGTCAGCAGCAACCTGAGAAGTTTTTGTGACTCTGGGAAGGGTCCAGAAAACAGTTCCTGAGAGTATGCCGGATCGCATTCCAAATTTTCCTGGGAGGGGGCAGACTGGGGGGAAGGAGGATGAGGTGGAGGAGCCAGAGGAGTGCTCCCTTGGGTAATGTGGGTGGACTGCGTGGAAGACAGACTGGCGGAAAAATTACTTGAAGCATTATCCGCAATCCACGAGATCAGCTGTTCGCACTGTTGTGGTTTCAACAGTCCTCTACCACGTGTCCCTGTAAGTTGAGACATGAAGCTAGGGAGTGTAGCTCTGCGTCGTTCCACAGCTCCCTCATCAGCAAGTACTGTCTCACTCTGCCCAGGACCACGGTCTCTGCCCCTGCAGTAATTGAATGCCCAAGCCCACGCCCACGCCCTCGTCCTCGTCCTCGACCCTTAGCCCTGGGGTTCCACATTTTCTGTATATAATTGTATTCTATAAAAAAAATAAATAAATTGGCCTGGTGTATTGAAACCCACAAACTTGGTCAGTCTGGTTTAATTTTGTGAAGTACAGAAAGTGTCACCTGGACAGTATATACGGTTTGGAGTCAGTGTCCTGAACTGTGACACACAGAAAGGTTACACGCAGCTGTGTGAAATGGATTTGTATCACTCAGCTAAAACAACAAATTTTTTTTTTTTCTATTTTTTTTTTTTTTTATATTTTTTTCTTTTAGTTTTGTTTTTTTGGGAACGTGACGTGCAGAAACTATCGTACAGCTGACTGACACCCTAATGACGGTGGCTATTTAAACTGCCACCCAGACAAATTTCGCACAGAGATTTTTAGGATCAAGCTATATATACGTGACAGGTAGCAAGTGACTTGGTTGTATTTTTGACATACAGAAAGTGTCACCTGGACAGTATATACGGTTTGGAGTGAGTATGCTGAACTGTGTCACACAGAAAGGTTACACGCAGCTGTGTGAAATGGATTTGTATCACTCAGCTAAAACAACAAAAAAAATTATTTTTTTTTCTATTTTTTTGTTAAATATTTTTTTCTTTTAGTTTTGTTTTTTTGGGAATGTGACGTGCAGAAACTATCGTATAGCTGACTGACACCCTAATGACGGTGGCTATTTAGACTGCGACCCAGACAAATGTCGCACAGAGATTTTTAGGATCAAGCTATATATACGTGACAGGTAGCAGGTGACTTGGTTGTATTTTGTGACGTACAGAAAGTGTCACCTGGACAGTATATACGGTTTGGAGTGAGTGTGCTGAACTGTGACACACAGAAAGGTTACACGCAGCTGTGTGAAATGGATTTGTATCACTCAGCTAAAACAACAAAAAAATATTTTTTTTTCAATTTTTTTAAAATATTTTTTTCTTTTAGTTTTGTTTTTTTGGGAACGTGACGTGCAGAAACTATCGTACAGCTGACTGACACCCTAATGACGGTGGCTATTTAGACTGCGACCCAGACAAATGTCGCACAGAGATTTTTAGGATCAAGCTATATATACGTGACAGGTAGCAGGTGACTTGGTTGTATTTTGTGACGTACAGAAAGTGTCACCTGGACAGTATATACGGTTTGGAGTGAGTGTGCTGAACTGTGACACACAGAAAGGTTACACGCAGCTGTGTGAAATGGATTTGTATCACTCAGCTAAAACAACAAAAAAACTAATTTTTTTTCTATATTTTTTTGTATTTTTGTTTTTGGGAACGTGAGGTGCAGAAACTATCGTAGAGCTAACTGACACCCTACTGATGGTAGCTATTTAGACTGCGACCCAGACAAATGTCGCACAGAGATTTTGGGATCAAGCCATACACGTGACAGGCAGCAAATGACTTGGTTGTATTCGGTGACATACAGAAAGTGTCACCTGGACAGAAAATAGTGAGTGTACTGAACTGTGACACACAGAATGGTTCCACACTGCTGTGTGCAATGGATTTGTATCACTGAGATATAAACATTAAAAAAAGGGGGTTATACATGGCGATAGCTGCACTACTAGTGCCAGCCAGCCAAGTGACAAAAAAAAAAAAAAATGTCTTCAAGCCCTTAGAAGGGCTGTTGGTTCTTTGTGGGTGATTCCTGCCTAACAGACAACTAAATGCAGGCCCTAACACTGTCCCTTGAAAGGCAGCAGCTCTATCCCTAACGACATCCAGACGGCATCTGAGCCAAGCACCGCGGCCAGTCGGTAGTATATTCCAGGGTCACCTGATCAG
>ONZH01022726.1:0-45118 GCA_900303285.1 Rhinella marina
ATGTTTAACAGGTCTCCTCTTGGCCTCCACAAAATTTAACAGGTCTCACCTCTTGGGCCTCCACATAATTTTTAACAGGTCTCACCTCTTGGGCCTGCCACAAAATGTTTAAGAGGTCTCACCTATTGGGCCTCCACATAAATTTTAACAGGTCTCACCGTCTCGGGCCTTCCCACAAAATGTTTAAGAGGTCTCACCTCTTGGGCCTCCACATAAATTTTTAACAGGTCTCACCTCTTGGGCCCTCCGACAAAATGTTTAACAGGTCTCACCTCTTGGGCCTCCACAAAATGTGTTAATCAGGTCTCAACCTCTTCGGGGCCCCACAATAATTTTTTAACAACGTCTCACCGCCTTGGGGGCCTGCAAAAATGGTTAAGAGGTCTCACCTATTGGGCCTCCACATAATTTTTAACGACGTCCACCTCTTGGGCCTGCACAAACAGTTTAAGAGGTCCACCTATTGAGCCTCCACATAATTTTTTTTTTTTTTACACGGGTCTCACCTCTTGGGCCTCCACAAAATGTTTAACATGTCTCACCTCTTGGGCCTCCACAAAATGTTTAACAGGTCTCACCTCTTGGGCCTCCACAAAAGGTTTAAGAGGTTAACAGTGGAAAGCAAGCCAAAAGTGAAGTGCCATCTGTATGAAGTGCCATTTCCTCCTCCACCTCCTCCTCCTCCTCCTCCTTAACCGCCGTAGAATTGCTCCGTAAATAAGAAAAATGTATATATTTATGGCTCACCTCTTGGGCCTCCACATAATTTTTAACAGGTCTCACCTCTTGGGCCTCCACAAAATTTTAAGAGGTCTCACCTCTTGGGCCTCCACATAATTTTTAACAGGTCTCACCTCTTGGGCCTCCACAAAATGTTTAACAGGTCCTCACCTCTTGGGCCTCCACAAAATGTTTAACAGGTCTCACCTCTTGGGCCTCCACAAAATGTTTAACAGGTCTCACCTCTTGGGCCTCCACATAATTTTTAACACGTCTCACCTCTTGGGCCTGCACAAATATGTTTAAGAGGTCTCACCTATTGGGGCCTCCACATAATTTTTAACACGTCTCACCTCTTGGGCCTGCCACAAAATGTTTAAGAGGTCTCACCTATTGGGCCTCCACATAATTTTTAACGGGTCTCACCTCTTGGGCCTCCACAAAAATGTTTAACAGGTCTCACCTCTTGGGCCTCCACAAATGTTTAACAGGTCTCACCTCTTGGGCCTCCACAAAAGGTTTAAGAGGTTACAGTGGAAAGCAGCCAAAATGAAGTGCCATCTGTATGAAAGTGCCATTTCCTCCTCCACCTCCTCCTCCTCCTCCTCCTTAACCGCCGTAGAATTGCTCCGTAAATAAGAAAAATGTATATATTTATGGCTCACCTCTTGGGCCTCCACATAATTTTTAACAGGTCTCACCTCTTGCGGCCTCCACAAAATGTTTAAGAGGTCTCACCTCTTGGGCCTCCACAAAATGTTTAACAGGTCCTCACCTCTTGGGCCTAAACAAAATGTTTAAGAGGTCCTCACCTCTTGGGCCTCCACATAATTTTTAACAGGTCTCACCTCTTGGGACTCCTCACAAAATGTTTAACAAGGTCTCACCTCTTGGGCCTCCACAAAAATGTTTAACAGGTCTCAACCTCTTGGGCCTCCACAAAATGTTTAACAGGTCTCACCTCTTGGGCCTCCACATAATTTTTAACACGTCTCACCTCTTGGGCCTGCACAAAATGTTTAAGAGGTCTCACCTATTGGGCCTCCACATAATTTTTAACAGGTCTCACCTCTTGGGCCTCCACAAAATGTTTAAGAGGTCTCACCCTCTTGGGCCTCCACATAATTTTTAACAGGTCTCACCTCTTGGGCCTCCACAAAATGTTTAACAGGTCTCACCTCTTGGGCCTCCACAAATGTTTAACAGGTCTCACCTCTTGGGCCTCCACATAATTTTTAACACGTCTCACCTCTTGGGCCTGCACAAAATGTTTAAGAGGTCTCACCTATTGGGCCTCCACATAATTTTTAACACGTCTCACTGCTTGGGCCTGCACAAAAATGTTTAAGAGGTCTCACCTATTGAGCCTCCACATAATTTTTAACGGGTCTCACCTCTTGGGCCTCCACAAAATGTTTAACAGGTCTCACCTCTTGGGCCTCCACAAAATGTTTAACAGGTCTCACCTCTTGGGCCTCCACAAATGTTTAATCAGGTCTCACCTCTTGGGCCTCCACAAAATGTTTAACAGGTCTCACCTCTTGGGCCTCCCACAAAATGTTTAACAGGTCTCACCTCTTGGGCCTCCACATAATTTTTAACACGTCTCACCTCTTGGGCCTGCACAAAATGTTTAAGAGGTCTCACCTATTGGGCCTCCACATAATTTTTAACACGTCTCACCTCTTGGGGCCTGCACAAAATGTTTAAGAGGTCTCACCTATTGGGCCTCCACATAATTTTTAACGGGTCTCACCTCTTGGGCCTCCACAAAATGTTTAACAGGTCTCACCTCTTGGGCCTCCACAAAAATGTTTAACAGGTCTCACCTCTTGGGCCTCCACAAAATGTTTAACAGGTCTCACCTCTTGGGCCTCCACAAAATGTTTAACAGGTTCTCACCTCTTGGGCTCCACAAAATGTTTGACAGGTCTCACCTCTTGGGCCTCCACATAATTTTAACACGTCTCACCTCTTGGGCCTGCACAAAATGTTTAAGAGGTCTCACCTCTTGGGCCTCCACATAATTTTAACGGGTCTCACCTCTTGGCCTCCACAAAATGTTAACAGGTCTCACCTCTTGGGCCTCCACAAAATGTTTAACAGGTCTCACCTCTTGGGCCTCCACAAATGTTTAACAGGTCCTCACCTCTTGGGCCTCCACAAAATGTTTAACAGGTCTCACCTCTTGGGCCTCCACAAAAATGTTTAACAGGTCTCACCTCTTGGCCTCCACATAATTTTTAACACGTCTCACCTTTTGGGCCTGCACAAAATGTTTAAGAGGTCTCACCTATTGGGCCTCCACATAATTTTTAACACGTCTCACCTATTGGGCCTGCACAAAATGTTTAAGAGGTCTCACCTATTGGGCCTCCACATAATTTTTAACTTGTCTCACCTCTTGGGCCTCCAACAAAATGTTTAACAGGTCTCACCTCTTGGGCCTCCACAAAATGTTTAACAGGTCTCACCTCTTGGGCCTCCACAAAATGTTTAACAGGTCTCACCTCTTGGGCCTCCACAAAAGTTTAACAGGTCTCACCTCTTGGGCCTCCACAAAAGGTTTAAGAGGTTAACAGTGGAAAGCAGCCAAAAGTGAAGTGCCATCTGTATGAAGTGCCATTTCCTCCTCCACCTCCTCCTCCTCCTCCTTAACCGCCGTAGAATTGCTCCGTAAATAAGAAAAATGTATATATTTATGGCTCACCTCTTGGCCTCCACATAATTTTTAACAGGTCTCACCTCTTGGGCCTCCACAAAATGTTTAAGAGGTCTCACCTCTTGGGCCTTCCACATAATTTTTAACAGGTCTCACCTCTTGGGCCTCCACAAAAATGTTTAACAGGTCTCACCTCTTGGGCCTCCACAAAATGTTTAAGAGGTCTCACCTCTTGGGCCTCCACAAAATGTTTAACAGGTCTCACCTCTTGGGCCTCCACATAATTTTTAACACGTCTCACCTCTTGGGCCTGCACAAAATGTTTAAGAGGTCTCACCTATTGGGCCTCCACATAATTTTTAACACGTCTCACCTCTTGGGCCTGCACAAAATGTTTAAGAGGTCTCACCTATTGAGCCTCCACATAATTTTTAACGGGTCTCACCTCTTGGGCCTCCACAAAATGTTTAACAGGTCTCACCTCTTGGGCCTCCACAAAATGTTTAACAGGTCTCACCTCTTGGGCCTCCACAAAATGTTTAACAGGTCTCACCTCTTGGGCCTCCACAAAATGTTTAACAGGTCTCACCTCTTGGGCCTCCACAAAATGTTTAACAGGTCTCACCTCTTGGGCCTCCACATAATTTTTAACACGTCTCACCTCTTGGGCCTGCACAAAATGTTTAAGAGGTCTCACCTATTGGGCCTCCACATAATTTTTAACACGTCTCACCTCTTGGGCCTGCACAAAATGTTTAAGAGGTCTCACCTATTGGGCCTCCACATAATTTTTAACGGGTCTCACCTCTTGGGCCTCCACAAAATGTTTAACAGGTCTCACCTCTTGGGCCTCCACAAAATGTTTAACAGGTCTCACCTCTTGGGCCTCCACAAAATGTTTAACAGGTCTCACCTCTTGGGCCTCCACAAAATGTTTAACAGGTCTCACCTCTTGGGCCTCCACAAAATGTTTAACAGGTCTCACCTCTTGGGCCTCCACATAATTTTTAACACGTCTCACCTCTTGGGCCTGCACAAAATGTTTAAGAGGTCTCACCTCTTGGGCCTCCACATAATTTTTAACGGGTCTCACCTCTTGGGCCTCCACAAAATGTTTAACAGGTCTCACCTCTTGGGCCTCCACAAAATGTTTAACAGGTCTCACCTCTTGGGCCTCCACAAAATGTTTAACAGGTCTCACCTCTTGGGCCTCCACAAAATGTTTAACAGGTCTCACCTCTTGGGCCTCCACAAAATGTTTAACAGGTCTCACCTCTTGGGCCTCCACATAATTTTTAACACGTCTCACCTCTTGGGCCTGCACAAAATGTTTAAGAGGTCTCACCTATTGGGCCTCCACATAATTTTTAACACGTCTCACCTCTTGGGCCTGCACAAAATGTTTAAGAGGTCTCACCTATTGGGCCTCCACATAATTTTTAACTTGTCTCACCTCTTGGGCCTCCACAAAATGTTTAACAGGTCTCACCTCTTGGGCCTCCACAAAATGTTTAACAGGTCTCACCTCTTGGGCCTCCACAAAATGTTTAACAGGTCTCACCTCTTGGGCCTCCACAAAAGGTTTAACAGGTCTCACCTCTTGGGCCTCCACAAAAGGTTTAAGAGGTTAACAGTGGAAAGCAGCCAAAAGTGAAGTGCCATCTGTATGAAGTGCCATTTCCTCCTCCACCTCCTCCTCCTCCTCCTCTTTAACCGCCGTAGAATTGCTCCGTAAATAAGAAAAATGTATATATTTATGGCTCACCTCTTGGGCCTCCACATAATTTTTAACAGGTCTCACCTCTTGGGCCTCCACAAAATGTTTAAGAGGTCTCACCTCTTGGGCCTCCACATAATTTTTAACAGGTCTCACCTCTTGGGCCTCCACAAAATGTTTAACAGGTCTCACCTCTTGGGCCTCCACAAAATGTTTAAGAGGTCTCACCTCTTGGGCCTCCACAAAATGTTTAACAGGTCTCACCTCTTGGGCCTCCACATAATTTTTAACACGTCTCACCTCTTGGGCCTGCACAAAATGTTTAAGAGGTCTCACCTATTGGGCCTCCACGTAATTTTTAACAGGTCTCACCTCTTGGGCCTCCACAAAATGTTTAACAGGTCTCACCTCTTGGGCCTCCACAAAATGTTTAACAGGTCTCACCTCTTGGGCCTCCACAAAATGTTTAACAGGTCTCACCTCTTGGGCCTCCACATTATTTTTAACAGGTATCAACTTTTGGGCCTCCACAAAAGGTTTAAGAGGTTAACAGTGGAAAGCAGCCAAAAGTGAAGTGCCATCTGTATGATGTGCCATTTCCTCCTCCACCTCCTCCTCCTCCTTAACCGCCGTAGAATTGCTCCGTAAATAAGAAAAATGTATATATTTATGGCTCACCTCTTGGGCCTCCACATAATTTTAACAGGTCTCACCTCTTGGGCCTCCACAAAAGGTTTAAGAGGTTAACAGTGGAAAGCAGCCACAAGTGAAGTGCCATCTGTATGAAGTGCCATTTCCTCCTCCACCTCCTCCTCCTCCTCCTTAACCGCCGTAGAATTGCTCCATAAATAAGAAAAATGTATATATTTATTGCTCACCTCTTGGGCCTCCACATAACTTTTTAACAGGTCTCACCTCTTGGGCCTCCACAAAAGGTTTAACAGGTCTCACCTCTTGGGCCTCCACATAATTTTTAACAGGTCTCACCTCTTGGGCCTCCACATAATTTTTAACACGTCTCTCCTCTTGGGCCTCCACATAATTTTTAATACGTCTCACCTCTTGGGCCCTAACATAATTTTTAAGAGGTCTCACCTCTTGGGCCTACACAAAATGTTTAAGAGGTGTCACCTCTTGGGCCTCCACATAATTTTTAAGAGGTCTCACCTCTTGGGCCTCCACATCATTTTTAAGAGGTCTCACCTCTTGGGCCTCCACATAATTTTTAAGAGGTCTCACCTCTTGGGCCTGTACAAAATGTTTAAGAGGTCTCACCTCTTGGGCCTCCACAAAATGTTTAAGCGGTCTCACCTCTTGGGCCTCCACATAATTTTTAAGAGGTCTCACCTCTTGGGCCTCCACATAATTTTTAAGAGGTCTCACCTCTTGGGGCTCTACAAAATGTTTAAGAGGTCTCACCTCTTTAGCCTCCACACAATTTTTAAGACGTCTCACCTCTTGGGCCTCCACAAAATTTTCCATGAGCCTCTGGCCAGCCCACGGCCTCTTCCTGCCTTTTGCGGTCCTATGCATCCCTCAACATCCCCACTGCTTTACCTGCTAGACATGACACTGGGCCAGGTCGGGTCACTGACATCTCAAGCGCCAACAATTTGGGCATTTTAAGGCTTCTGCATGTGTTTTTGAGTTGTTTTTACATTTTAAAGAAGACATGTCTGACCACATCTCACACACACACACAATGACAATTAGGGGTGGGGTCTATTTGCTTTCCCCCTTGCCTATGCCATCTGTGGTTGTCATAGGCAATGTGATTTTAAGGGGTGCAGAATTTCATCTTCTTTTTTGTCTAGTTTGGCTTGGGGTCCATGGCAATGTAGAGGAAAGAAGGTTTCCTTGTATGGTCTCACTTTACAGAGAGGTTATATTGTGTTTGGAGTGTATTGTTGAGAGGCTGTGATAGTGGCGTAATAGTGCGACTTGGGCGCGTTATATGCACCCAGACATGCTTCCCCTGCTGTCCTAGTTGCATTCCAGCAGTGTTGGCATCCTTTTCTGAGGTTTCAGGGTGGACTTGGTGACCTCCAAGTGGTCGAATTGAGATTTCCAAGTGGCGAGCATTTTTTCCCCATAGACTTTAATGGGATTCGATATCTGGTCGAATAGTCGAATTTCGCGGTCTATTCGAATCGAATTTCGAAATTTCGAATATTTCACTACTCGCTCATCTCTAATAAGGTACTGTAGCAGCTTTTGAGGTTTGCAGCAGTTTCAGTTCTACTAGAAGGCACAGTGGCCTCAGCTCCTCACTTCTCACTCCCTGGCTGACGTCTTTCTCTGCTTGCACCTACTGTGCACACACAACTCTTATTTTTCTTTGCAATTCTAGCCAGATGTGCTCTCCGTGGCAGTAGAATACAAACTTGATTTATTTTTCACTCTCCCTGACTCATAAAGACCATTTTCCTGGCAGACACTGTCAGACCCACCTATCCTGATTCACAGCCCAGGACAGAATGATGTTCCCCTTGTTCTGCCAGGCACTGCCCTGCCTGCTGCATCACTGATTGGCTTATCCAGGCTGTTTGTTGACCTGTATGAGCCAATCCCTCTTAGGGTCAAGTGAGAACCTTTCCTCTTTCTCCCTAGTGCTTTTTTCCTGCCAACATCTGCAGTAAAATCTTGCTACGAGATGTTTCAGTGGATCCGTCCGAAATAAACCTGAAGGTTCTGTTTCGTATGCCATCCGAAAAATGGCAAAGTTTTTTTACAAACTGGTTGATTCATCATTAGTCTGTAACCATGAAAAGAGGAAGGACATCCTCCCATGTCTAGAAGAAAGATGGATTTATAATTAGCATAGACGGGAGTCTTTACTGTAAAAGCAGTGGGATTATGGGACTCCCTGCCACAGGAGGTTCAGTCATTGCACAAATTCAAAGGGGTCTAGATTACTTTCTTGAAAGTAAAATTATTGCAGGCTATTGGTTATAGATTTCAGGAGATGAGACATTGAGCTAAGGATTTACTTTGAGTTCATGTACTTTATCAACATTGTAACTTTCTCACATTATTGTAGGAAACAGCACAAAGTTCCTGTAATGTTCTCCAGTGATATTCTGTAATATTTTCCAGATAAACTATGGTGTTAATGATGGATTGTACAATAACAAGGATTCGGGGAAGTTATTCTTCACTATGGCCCCAGATATTCATCTCCAGCATCTGAGTATCGTCCTCTGCCTGAAGCACTTTGGATGGAATTGGGTTGGAATATTAGCCCCAGAGAGTGATGATTCACAGACTGAACTGCTGGAGCTCAGGAGAGAGCTGACCAGACATGGGATCTGCATTGAGTTTACTGTTATGTTACCACGTGAATGGGACACAGAGGAAGGAATGATTGACATTGAGAAATATACCGCCCAGGTTATCATAGTACACGGCTCCTTCACTAGATTATACATGGTTTTAATGGGTTATAAAACTATCAGACAGAAAACACTGATTGTCAATGACTCTTGGTTTCTACATGATCTTCAAGGACTTCACTACATGACACTGGTCAATTGCAGTTTGAGTTTTTCACCTGTCCAAGAACAATTACCTGAACTTTGGAGTTTTATACATTCTGTCAAGCAAAATAACAATCCACTTGATTCACTTCTTGGTGAAATCTCAGAATTTTATTGTATGAGCTCAAATTACAGTAAGATTCCCCTACGAATTGAGTTATGGAAAATGAATTGCTCGGACAAATATTTTGTGACTGAAACTATTCATCCAAGAGATACAGTAGTCTATTATGCGTATACTGCGGTCTATATCCTGGCCCATGCTCTTCACCAGATGATTCTGTTTCAGGGAAGGAGTCATGGTGCAATCACAAGTTTGGGAAATATAAAAAAGGTAACTAAATAATAGGATGTAGTCGAAGGTTACTAATTATATGCAAAGTAAGGACTGAAAACAAGTTGTAGACCATTGTAGAAGTTCTCTGGTCACTCAGATTCTTATCCAAACTGCTTGAAAAACATAGACATCCTTCTCCTTATGTCATCAACAACAATAAAGACTTTAACCAATCAATTTCATGGAAAATTCCTTCAGCAATGATGATTAACTGGTAAAACTATAGGTGATTTCTCCAGACTAATCCTTCTTGATCAGTCACTCTATCAGGGGCTGGATTCATACTTTTCATAACAGGTTCCCTACTTCATGTGAGGGATGTCTGAGGTGTAGCATGCTATGGATCATTATTAGAGATGAGCGAGTACTAAAATGCTCGGGTGCTCGTTATTCAAGTCGAACTTTTCCCGATGCTCGGGTGCTCGTTTCGAATAACAAACCCCATTGAAGTCAATGGGAGACTCGAGCATTTTTGCGGGGGACCAAGGCTCTGCCTAGGGAAGGCGGGGTGAAAACCTGGAAACCTCAGAAAATGATGGAAACACCACGGAAATGGACAGGAAACAGCAGGGGCAGCATGCATGGATGCCTCTGAGGCTGCCTAATCCCACCATTACCCCAAATCCTCAGGCAACAGCCTGGTGGTTACCCTCATGGCAATTGTGCTCACCCAGACCAAGAAAGGCGAGGCAAATACCCATCACATGTTAGGGAAGTACCCAACTAGGTGCAACGAAGGTCCATCACTGCCTGCAGGTGACACCACTACTCATGCTGGCACTGAAGCTGAAATCAAGTTTAGTATCTGTTATTATCAGTTGCTGTGCCTGCTGGTGGTATAGTGGTGAGCATAGCTACTTTCCAAGCAGTTGATGCAGGTTTGATTCCCATCTATCGCAGGAGGCAATTCAAAATCAGTACAATATCTAATACGTCCCCCTACCCGGGAAAATTGTTTGGAGAGAGGGCCTGTAGGTGGGGGGCAAGGAGGTTTCGCTGGAAGAGCCAGAGGAGTGCCCCCTGGGCTAGCGTGTGTGGTGGTGACAACAGCCGGACTGGATTTGGGAAAACTGTTGCTTTAACCCGTATGGTATCGATTCTTCTCAGTTTAATACCGTATACGTCCCCTATCTTGGGACCCTATATTTAATGGATTTTTCGAACACGGAAAAGGGAAAAAGAGCTTGCTCTGGCCAGGGGAGTGTCTTTCCCACTGCAGCTAAGGGGACGTGTCCATGCTCTGCCTATCACAGGTCAGGAGGCAGATAAAAGAAGAACAAAAACAAACATGAGTGCAACTTCTGATACGTCCCCTATCCGGCTAAATTGTTTGTAGAGTGGGCCTGTAGGTGGGGGGGGGGCAGGCTGGGGCAAGGAGGTTTCGCTGGAAGAGCCAGAGGAGTGCCCCCTGGGCTAGCGTGTGTGGTGGTGACAACAGCCGGACTGGATTTGGGAAAACTGTTGCTTTAACCGGTACAGTCGTAAATTATGAACTTGATCAAGTGTAGCATGTGTTCTCTGTATTCTTCTCAGTTTAATACCGTATATGGCAGCTATCCGGAAAAATAGTTTGGAGAGAGAGAAAGATAGGAAAAAGACGTCAATTGTTTGGAGAGAGGGCCTATAGGTGGACCTCCGGAAAAATTGTTTGGGGAGAGGGCCTGTAGGTGGACCTCCGGAACAATTGTTTGGAGAGAGAGAGGGCCTGTAGGTGGACCTCCGTTAAAATTTTTTGGACAGAGGGCCTATAGGTGGACCTCCGGAAAAATTGTTTGAATAGAGGGCCTGTAGGGGGCCCTCCTGAAAAATTGTTTGAAGAGAGGGCCTGTAGGTGGACCTCTGGAAAAATTGTTTGAATAGAGGGCCTGTAGGGGGCCCTCCTGAAAAATTGTTTGAAGAGAGGGCCTGTAGGGGGCCCTCCTGAAAAATTTTTTGAAGAGAGGGCCTGTAGGTGGACCTCTGGAAAAATTGTTTGAATAGAGGGCCTGTAGGGGGCCCTCCTGAAAAATTGTTTGAAGAGAGGGCCTCCTGAAAAATTGTGCTAAAAGAGTGCCAGTTGGACCTCTAAAAAATGGCGTTTTTTGGGTCAGCGTTAGGCAAAGACGATATAGAGGAGGAGGAGGAGGAGTAGAAAAGAGGAGTAGAGAAGAGGAATCGGATACATAAGTTATTTAAATCTTTAGCTGCTTTCCCCCGGAGAAGATTTGAATTCCGGTGAAATCCAGGCTTTGTTCATTTTAATAAGCGTCAGCCTGTCAGCGCTGTCAGTTGACAGGCGTGTACGCTTATCGGTGATGACGCCACCAGCTGCACTGAATACCCGCTCTGACAGCACGCTAGGGGCAGGGCAGACCAGCACCTCCAAGGCGTTCAGCGCCAGTTCAGGCCATGTGTCCAGCTTTGAAACCCAGTAGTTGTATGGAGCAGAGTGATCGCTACGGACATTGGTATGGTCAGCTAGGTACTCCCTCACCATCTTTCTGTACAGCTCCCCCCTACTCTGCCTAGACTGGGGACAGGTGACAGTGTCTTGCTGGGGTGACATAAAAGTGGCAAAGGCCTTGGAGAGCGTTCCCCTGCCAGTGCTGGACAAGCTGCCTGCTCGCCTTCTCTCCCCCGCTACTTGGCCCACAGAACCATGCCCTCTGCCGCTAGCGGCGTCAGATGGGAAGGATTGTTTCAGCTTGTGCACCAGGGCCTGTTGATATCTATTCACTCTCATACTCCTTTTCTCTGCAGGGATGAGAGTGGAAAGGTTCTGCTTGTACCGTGGGTCCAGGAGAGTGAACACCCAGTAATCGGTGTTTGAAAAAATGCTTCTAACGCGAGGGTCATGGGATTGGCAGCCTAACATGAAGTCTGCCATGTGTGCCAGAGTCCCAACACGTAAGAATTCCCTCTCCTCACTGGCCTGACTCTCCATTTCCTCCTCCTCCTCCTCCTCCTCCTCCTCCTCCTCCTCCTCCAAGTCCTCCTCTTCAGCCCATACACGCTCAAGAGTTAAGGACTGAGCACTGGTACCCTCTACTGTCTCGCCAACATTCTCCTCCTCTTCCTCCTCATCCTCATCCCCCTCCTCTGATACGTGCTGAGAAACAGACCGGAGGGTGCTCTGGCTATCAAGCGACGTATCTTCCTCCACCGTCTCTTGTGACAAGCGCAAAGCATCCGACTTGATGCTGAGCAGTGAGTTTTTCAACAGGCAAAGCAGCGGGATGGTGAGGCTGATAATGGCGGCATCGCCGCAGACCATCTGTGTTGACTCCTCAAAGTTGCTCAAAACCTGGCAGATATCAGACATCCACGTCCACTCCTCATTGTAGACTTGAGGAATCTGAGAGACCTGACTACCAGTTCTGGTGGAAGATGACATCTGGCAGTCTACAATCGCTCTGCGCTGCTGGTAAACTCTGGATAACATTTTAATGTGGAATTCCATCTCGTGGGCACGTCGCACAACAGTCGGTGAGCGGGCAGTTGTAGGCGGCGCTGCACTGCCCTGAGAGTGGCAGCATCTGTGGTCGACTTGCGGAAATGCGCACAGATGCGGCACACCTTGGTGAGCAAATCAGACAGATTGGGGTATGTCTTGAGGAACCGTTGAACTATAAGATTGAACATGTGGGCCAGGCATGGCACATGTGTCAGTCTGCCGAGTTGCAGAGCCGCCACCAGGTTACGCCCGTTGTCACACACAACCATGCCTGGCTTGAGGTTCAGCGGTGCCAGCCACACATCGGTCTGCGCCGTGATGCCCTGTAACAGCTCTTGGGCGGTGTGCCTTTTGTCACCTAAGCTCAGCAGTTTGAGCACCGCCTGCTGGCGCTTACCCACGGCACTGCTGCTGCGCCTAGAGCTACCGACTAAAGGCGCCGTGCCCACGGATGGTAATTCGGTGGAGGAGGAGGAGGCATAGTACGTCTGAGAGACCGTGACTGAGGTAGGCCCCGCAATCCTCGGTGTGGGCAGTACATGAGCGGCCCCAGGGTCATTCTGGGTCCCAGCCTCCACCAAGTTAACCCAATGTGCCGTCAGTGAGATATAGTGTCGCTGCCCGGCAACACTTGTCCACGTGTCCGTGGTTAGGTGGACCTTCTCAGAAACAGCGTTGGTCAGGGCACGGATGATGTTCTGTGACACGTGCTGGTGTAGGGCTGGGACGGCACATCGGGAAAATAGTGGCGGCTGGGGACGGAATACCGAGCAGCAGCCACCACCATGAGATTTCGAAAGGCCTCGGTCTCTACCAGCATATAGGGTAGCATCTCCAGGCTAAGCAATTTGGAGATGTGGACGTTGAGGGCTTGGACATGTGGGTGGGTGGAACTGTATTTACTCTTGCGCTCCAGCGTCTGCTGTAAAGACAGCTGAACGCTGCGCTGGGACACGTTGGTGGACGCTGTGGAGGATCGTGGAGGCGAAGGTGTGGTTTTCCGGCGGGAGGCGCACGTGCCGGGGTCCTGGGCAGGAGGTTGACTAGAAGAGGCAGCGAGTGACGCGGGGGGTTGACTAGCAGAGGCAGCGAGTGACACAGGGGAAGGAGCAGTGGTGTGACCCGCAGGAGGTGGTGAACGACCTTGGTTCCATTGTGTAGGGTGTTTAGCACTCATATGCCTGCGCATGCTGGTGGTGGTTAGGCTAGTAGTGGTGGCACCCCTGCTGATCCTGGTGTGGCACAGGTTGCACACCACAGTCCGTCGGTCATCCTAACTCTCTTTAAAGAACCTCCAGACTTGCGAACATCTAGGCCTCGCCACGGGAGCTTCACTATGTGAAACAGTTGCTGCTGATGCACCAGCTCTGGCCCTGCTTCTCCCTCTGGCCACACCACTGCCTCTTACAACCTGTTCTGGTGCAGCACTCGCCTCCGCCTCAGAAGCACTGTCTTCACTCGACATATCAACCCAGCTTGGGTCAGTCACCTCGTCATCCTCCGATTCCTCAGTCTGCTCCCCCCTCGGTATTCCTCTCCTAACAACAACTTCACCACTGTCTGACAACCGTGTCTCCTCATCGTCTGACACCTCTTTACAAACTTCTTCCACTAACTCAACATTGTCATCATCATCACCCACAGACTGCAACAGTTGGAAAACTTGGGCATCGGGAACGAGGTCAGCAGCAACCTGAGAAGTGGTTTGTGACTCTGGGAAGGGTCCAGAAAACAGTTCCTGAGAGTATGCCGGATCACATTCAAAATTTTCCTGGGAGGGGGCAGACTGGGGGGAAGGAGGTTGAGGTGGAGGAGCCAGAGGAGTGCTCCCATGGGTAACGTGGGTGGACTGCGTGGAAGACTGACTGGTGGACAAATTACTTGAAGCATTGTCCGCAATCCACGACATCAGCTATTCGCACTGTTGTGGTTTCAACAGTCCTCTACCAAGTGTCCCTGTAAGTTGAGACATGAAGCTAGGGAGTGTAACTCTGCGGCGTTCCACAGCTCCCTCATCAGCAGGTACTGTCTCACCCTGCCCAGGACCGCGGCCTCTGCCCCCTGCAGTAATTGAATGCCCACGCCCTCGTCCTCGACCCTTAGCCCTGGGGTTCAACATTGTTTGTATATAAGTGTATGATATAAAAAAAAAAAAATTAAACGGGCCTGGTGTACTGAAACCCACAAACTTGTTCAGTCTGGTAGAATTAAGTGACGTACAGAAAGTGTCATCTGGACAGTATATACGGATGGGAGCGAATGTGTTGAACTGTGACACACAGAAAGGTTACACGCAGCTGAGTAAAATGGATTTGTATCACTGAGCTAAAACAACTGAAATAATAATTTTTTTTTTTTATATTTTGTTTTTGGGAACGTGACGTGCAGGAAATATGGTAGAACTCACTGACACCCTGTTAACAGTGGCTATTTAGTCTGTGACCCAGACAAATGTCACACAGAGAATTTTCTGGATCAAGCGGTCGATGATATTGGTAGCAAATGACTTGGTTGTATTGTGTGACGTACAGAAAGTGTCACCTGGACAGTATATATGGATTGGAGTGAGTCAGTGCTAAACTGTGACACACAGAATGGTTCCACAGTGCTGTGTGCAATGGATTTGTACTACTGAGATAGAACAAAAAAAAAAAAAACAGGGTTAGATATGGCGATAGCTGCACTACTAGTGCCAGCCAGCCAAGTAACAAAAAAAAATAAATAAAATGTCTTCTAGCCCTTAGAAGGGCTGTTGGGTTCTTTGTGGGTGATTCCTGCCTAACTGAGAACTAAATTCAGGCCCTAACACTGTCCCTGAAAGGCAGCAGCTCTATCCCTAACGATATCCAGACGGCATCTGAGACAAGCACCGCGGCCAGTCGGTAGTATATTCCAGGGTCACCTGATCAGGCCAGCCAACCCCTGCTATCGACATATAAGGGCCCCACGTGATGCTGGGTGGTACGCAGAGTCTCCTGGCTTGTGATTGGCTGTGTTTTTAGGCGCCAAAAAAGCACGATGCGGAAGTTGCCATTTCCTCGAGCATGGCGAGATACTCGTCCGAGCATCGAGCAGTTACGAGTACCCTAATGCTCGAACGAGCACCAAGCTCGGACGAGCATGTTCGCTCATCTCTAATCATTATTCTTACTCTAGTAATTGAATAAAACAATTCTCAAGTCAGGTGAAGGTGTGCTCCAATTAGTGATTACCACAATGTTCGGACTGTTCTGGACATTTTGGTGTTCAGGTACCGAACTCTAACACGGATTTTATTTGTTGTTCATAGTTTAAATAAAGCTTGTTGAAAGGCTGCAGTGCAGCCAATCAACAAGTGTTTAATCTGTGGACACATGGAAGCCATCACAGTCATACTTAGTATTGGCATGGCTGTGATTGGCTGGTTCCCCATGTGACCATGTATGCATAAACGCTAGATCACATGGTGCCCCGCCATTCTTTTCAAACTAGTGTAGGAACATGATGCTGCTGCAGGCAGTGAGATAGAAATACCAGACTTAGGGCTTGCTCACATCACCACCATGGATTCCTTACGACTTTCCGTTATAACATCATTATAATGGAACATCGTTATAACGGAAAAAAACGGAATCCATAGATTGGAAATTAAAATGGAAACCTTTAGAGGAATTTTGATCCTTCATAATAGACGTATAAAGGGAAGCATAACGGATCCGTCTGGTTTCCGTTATGCTGGACGGAAAACAAAGTTCTTTCGACATCTTCGGGAGGAAGATGATGTGGAGGATGAAGAGGTCCTACACCTCACATGGCATCCAGGTTATCCCAATGAAGTGTGCAGTTCAGAGGAAGAGGATGGGGGTACGCAGTGCCAGTCGTACAGCAAAAGAGGATGCAGGGTGCAGAAGCAGAGTGGCCATCCCCTACCTAGTGCACCTGCTACTGCCCATTTAAAAAATGTTGGCCTTTGAAATTCTGCAATTCTGTCTGGGGGAGATGGAGAGTTTTAAAAACATAATTATGGCAGCTGTCATGGTTCTCATCCGCCAATACTTTCCCAGGCGGCACATCCCTGTCCTGCACGAACAAGTGGCGGAAAAAATCAGGTGTGAGCTGTGCCATCAGTGGAAATGTTCACTTATCCACTGACATTTGGACCAGTAATTATGGGCAGGGACGTTATATCTCCCTTACTGCCAACTGAGTTAATGTAGTTGCGGCTGGGCCTGAGGCGGACAACGGTTTGGCACATGTCCTACCATCATCGAGGATTGCTTGACATTTCACAGTGCCTTCTGTTGCCTCCTTTTCTGGTTCCTCCTCCACCACCTCTTCACCAACATCTGCCCCACCAAATTCAGACTGGGGGAATTTACAGCAGGCTATTCTGAAAATCATATGTTTGGGGGAAAGACCCCACACCGTGGGCGGGCATGGAAGAACAGACCAATGAGTGCTTGGTGCTGCTGAGCCTCAAGCCCAGGCTGCTGGTGTGTGACAATGGGTGAAATCTTCTAGCAGCTATGAGCCTAACTGGTTTGATGCACTTGCCTGGTTCATGTGCTGAACTTGGTAATGCAGAGGTTCCTGAATAATTACCCCAATGTGTCAGAGCTGCTGCAGAAAGTGAGGGCCATCTGTGCGCGCTTTCGGCATTCTCACCTTGCTGTTGCTTGCCTGTCTGTGCTGCATCGTAATTTTGGCCTTCCCACTCACTGTCTCATATGTGACTTACCCACAAGGTGGAACACCTTGCACATGCTGGAGAGACTGTGCGAGCAGCAGTAGGCAATATTGGAGTTTCAGCTGCAGCACACACAGGTGAGTCACTCTGCGGAACAGCACCACTTCACTACATGGAGTCGGCCTCCATGCAGAATGTGTGTACCAATGTGTGCCATTTTGAATACTCCACCAACATGGCCAGTGCCATTGACGCAGTCCTCAGCATTACTATCCCACTATGTCGCTTCGGGCGATGATGGAAAAGGATGTGGCACAGGAGGAAGAGGAGGAGGAAGAGGGATCATTCCCACAGTTATCAGACCAGTCGTCCAGAGGTGGCTCAGAGGGTGGGATGCACCAACAGCAGCCAGGTACCCAACTGTCCAGCCAGGGCACAGTTTTGGAGGATGAGGAGCATGAAGAGGGAGTAGGATCCCAGTTCACAGCAGGGTGGAACCCAAATCAGCTCACGGGCATCACTGCAGCATGGCAGGGAGGATACAGAGAACACAGACAATACACCTCCCTCCGAGGAGAGCTTGTTGTTGCCTTTGTGCAGCCTGGCACACATGTGCAACTGCATGCTGCAGTGCCTGAGCAATGACAGCTGAGTTGCTCAAATTCTAACCGGTGATGATTACTGGGTGGTCACTCTGCTGGATCCCCGCTACAAGGACAACATGCCATCCTTACTTCCGGTGCATGAATAGAAGATCCACAATTACCAGTGAAGGTAGAGGCGCTACTGATGGCATTCCCACCTAACAGTGGCGGCTCAGTGGAAGCACAATGAGGAGAAGGAGGAGGGGGAGGAAGTTGCCAGCATAGCAGGGGCACCGTCAGCACCTCAGAAGGGAGGGTTAGCCGAAATATGGAAAAGCTTTGTCAGCATGACACAATATCGAGCACCACCATCTGATACAGACCATCGACCCCAAATTGGCACATGGCCTGAGCTTGCCCTTTAGGCCTTGGAGGTGCTGGCCTGCCTTGCAGCAAGTGTATTGTTGGAATGTGTGTTTAGCACGGCAGGGGGTGATAATGGACAGTTGCAACTGCCTGTCCATAGCCAACATGGACCAGCTCACATTCATTAAAATGAACCAAGCATGGACCCCACAGGACTTATCTATACCATGGTCAGAGTATAGAGGTATACTGGCTGCACCCAGTCATTGTTATTCTCCAGTGCAGATTCTGCATTCTCTTTGCTATTTCCTAACGTTTTGGGGCCTCCACAAACCAAACAACGGAATTTTTTTAAAAATTAAGGAAAAAAAAAGGTTGATGATCTGTACCACCATGTCTACAGCCTCTTCAACTTCCTACTCCACTTGGACCTCCATCTTTTGGTTCAAGATATTTTTTTATCTTTATGTATTTTATGTTTTAAAATTTTAAATCATTTCCCTAACCCATTTGTTTGCAGGACAATTGCTCTGCTCTTTCCCCCATTTTGGATCCTTTTGCAACTCTCAAGCCCTTTCTATGACTTTTTACAGCCATGTTAGTTCCCCAAAGTTAGGATCACCATTGACTTCAATGGGGTGTTGTTTGGGGTCCAGTTCAGAACCCAAACTGAACCGTGAAATGAAGTATGGCCAAACCCCTCGAACCCGGACATCCGGCAGTCTTCTCATCCCTATGATCCAGCAACTGACCAAATAAGTGAAGTGTGAAGTGATTCTAAAAGTGACTCCTGTCATCTGCCTGTACACCAATATACAGGCTCTCTGTAGCCTGGAAATGGGTGATTTTTAACACACTTCATCACAAATTAATTTAGGTTGAATAATTTTTTTGGAAAATTTGGCAAAGCATCTGAAACAAATCTTTGAAAAGTTTGCTCTAATCTAGCAACGACATGAATCATCCAACGGCGTAGAAGCGGAACGTGCTCCTGGACAAGTTGCTGGTACTACAGTATCTCCCTTTCCATATTGTGGACTCTGAACATTTCAGGGAAATAATGGCTTGTGCCAACCCAAGGTGGAAAGTCCCAAGCCGTCATTACTTCTCTAAAAAATCTGTACCAGCCCTGTACACATATGCACACAGCAAAAGGTGGGCTAGTCCTTGAGCCTGCCAGTGTCTGGTACAGTTCATGCCAGCGCTAATCTGTGGAGCTGTAACTATGGTCAAGGACGATAAATGTCATTTACAGTCCACTGGGTGAATGTGGTTCCAGCACAGGAATACCAGCAACTCAGTCAGATGATGGTAATGCTGCCTCCATATTGTTAATCATGGTTTTTGTACACCAATGTCTTCCTCTGTCTCATCTTCCACCTTGTCTTCAGCCTCCAGTGTAGGCAAAGTTCAGAGTGGTCTTCAAGCATACCACCTATGCAAACCACAGCGTTGTCATGTGGTTCATCAACTACTTCGAACTAGCTGTCTCCTTGCCAACTGAAGATAGGAACCATGGTCACTGATAAGGGGAAGACCATTCTGTCTGCGCTGCATCAGGGAAGGCTTATCCATGTGCCCTGCATGGTGCACATCTTTAATCTGGTTGTAAACTGGTTCCTCAAGTCTGAACTGTGAACTGTGCATATATTTCAGACACTCTTAACCTGCAAAACATGCCTTCCTTGACCTGTAAATGCAGAATTTTGTTTTCCTACATTGCCTCATATGTGACGTATCCACATGTTGGAACTCCATTCTCCACGTAATGGACCAACTGTATGAGCAGAGGAATTTTGTGACTGATTCCTTAATGATGCAGGCTGACAGGACTACTCCCCGGTGTAACTTCGACATTAGACAGTGGCAGGTCATGCGTGACACCTGCCAGTGGCTCATGCCCTTTACTATGGGATGAATTATGTCATTCCACTCCTTCCATGTCCTGGTGATAAATCTGACTGGTGAGGGAACAGAAGATGTGGTGCCTACATCTCACAGTCACCTGAGCCCTGTGGTGGCTGAACTGGCACAGGAGGGGGATGAGGATGAGAATAAACAGGAAAAGAGCGTGAGGAGCATGAGAAGCTAGAGGGCAATGACAAAGACCATGCAGATGACCCTGACAGACAGTGATCGGTTAACAGAGGGAGGAAGCCCTCCCCATCAAGCCACTGATGGTTACCATGGCAACCAGACATTTCACATAGGTATCCAGGGTTGCCATGGTATTTAAGACTGACAGGTCCTGCCAGCCAGAGACAGAAGCCTGATCAGTCACAATACACTGCAGTGCACTATACAGTGTATTTTACAGCCATCAGACCAATTGGATCTTCAAGAAACAAGTGGGTCTGGGTACAAAAAAGTGAAAAAAGTAAAAAAAAATCTTTTTTATATCTCCACAAATGTATAATTGGTTAAAGATTGCATGATCTGGGGTACTACAGGTTTTCAGCTAGCTAGTTTTCCTGTTTTGTGTACTGACATCTGCCTGATTTCTGGATTTGACTCTTTACTGCCTGATCGACCCATGCCTGCTCTCTGGACTGCTCCTGAGCTGCCTGTCTTGACCTCTGTTCATCAGAGTGCATAAACTCTGCATGTCCTAATCTTGGCCTGCTCCTGTGTATGGTTTTGCCTGAACCTTGAACCCAGTGTTCCGCACCAGTGTCTCTTAACCCCAATTACTCAGCATTTCACCTGAGCAGAGACTATTCATAGAGGTAGTGGCATGGTGGTTCCCTTGCACAGGGGGTTAAAGGGTGAAGACTAGGGAAATACTTAGATAACACCCTTAGGAATAACCCCAAGTCAAGTCTAAGGCTACTTTCACACTAGTGTTTTAAAATTCCGGTATTGAGTTCCGTCATAGGGGCTCAATACCGGAATAAAACGCTTCAGTTTTGTCCCCATTCATTGTCAATGGGGACAAAACTGAACTGAAGACAACGGAGGCTCCTGAAAGCATTCCGTTCCGTCTTCAGACCGGAGAACAAACCGCAGCATGCTGCGGTTTGCTCTCCGGTCCAGGCATCTGCACCAAGACGGATCCGGAATGACCCCCAATGCAAGTCAATGGGGGTGGATCCGTCTGGTGTGACCATAATGGTAACCGGATCCGCCCTCCATTGACTTTCAATGGAGTCCATTACGGATCCGGCTACACATAGACACATACAGACACAGACACACACATAAACATAAACATACACACACATATAGACATACAAACACACATACATACTTACATGCTCCCCGGCAGGTCTTCGGAGCGTCAGGGACAGGAGGGCTCACACAGGTCACGATTCCCCACAGCGCCCTCTGCTGGGCGCCTGGTGGAATCGTCATGATTCCACCAGGCGCCCAGCAGAGGGCGCTGTGCGGAATCGTGACCTGTGTGAGCCGTCCTGTCCCTCTGACGCTCCGAAGACCTGCCGGGGAGCATGTAAGTATGTATGTGTGTTTGTATGTCTATATGTGTGTGTATGTTTATGTTTATGTTTATGTGTATGTATGTACTGTGTGACATGTGTGGGGCCAGAGCGCGGTTCCGGCTCCACACATGTCACTGCGGCAGGCCTGATCCGGCAGCACCCTTCACCTGCCGGATCAGGCCTGCCGCCAGTGTGAAAGTAGCCTAAGTGACACAACAGATCCTCATCTGCTTCATAAGTGTTAATGTGGGGTGGAGGGCCTGTGGAACTCTCTGATTAAAGCCCCCATAGAATCTTTGATCAGTGCATATCTGAGAGCTATGCCACTACAGGCAAATAATTTATAGATCTAACCTGATTTTGCCATTAACATTCTGCCTCATTTACTTATCCCACCCCTGATAGCCTGTGCTTTCACACATCTGCCCACCAAGACCCTGAAAGGGAGTGAATATGTATGCATTTAGTTTTTTTTTTGTATTAAAGGGGTTATCCCATGAATAATGTAGAAATTGAAAATCAGACATCATATAGTACACGACAACCTCTTTCTAACAAACTTAGAACCAGCCCGGTACCACACATGGATCCAGAGATCTCCACATTCATTGCTCTGCTAGATTTACATAAAGCTGGCAGCTAAAGGGGAGTGTCAATTTTGCTGCAGCTAAGTGGGTGTGTCTCAGCTCACCCTATCACAGCTCAGGAGAAAATATGAAACTGAGCATGTGCGGCCATCTCAGTGAGCAGGACAAAGAAATAAGAAAAAAAAAACAAACAGCAGGTGGCGCTATACAGATACATGTTATTAAATAACTCAGTGACTATTCTAAATATTTAATGACATGCAATTACAAAAGTATTCAGCTCCAGGTACTGGTTTGAAAACTGTAGAATATTTTTCGTGGGACAACCTCTTTATGCTTTTTTGATCATATATCACTTGGTGGAAATTTGAGATTAAAGTGTCTCATTCCGTCGATCAATGTCACAACCACAAACCAACATTTTCTATCATTACACCAGAAATCAGGAGAACATCTAAGGGGGGTTATAGTTTTCAGGCATTACAGGAATGTTGTGTCATGGTTGTAGTGATTTGTATCTCTGCTCTTTTACAGCTGCAGTACTTCATCAGCCGAGTGAGATTCCAGGATTATACAGGAGCCATTGTGGCATTCGATGAGAGAAGACGACTTTCCTCTCTGCCTGTTTTGGAGTTATTAAACTGGAGATTTTATGTAGATAGTGGGAAATATATTTATAGTTCTCATAGTAGAAGCTACTTCTTGCCAAGTAACTTGATACCAGAGGATCAGTGGCTGCATGTAAATGATGACACGATAACATGGAAAAACGGAGAGGTGAGTGATGTGAATTCAGGAAATGTTGTAAGTGTCCAATAATACATGACACATGTAAACCTCACACCTGATGAAGTGAACGTCCCGATACAAGAAACCAGCAGCAGAAATTATGTGGAGCATTTCCTCATAAACCTCTAAAAATAAAAGGTGTGCCAAGCTATAAACAGTATTAGTATACACTGGAAGAAGCTGATTGTGAAACTCGAGTTGAGTATAATAAAAACTTTTGCAGATCCCTGTCTCTGTGAATCTTCATCTGTGTGGTCAATCTGTGATTTGCTTTCTGTCATAAGAAGGATTACTTGGCTGCTAGTGAGAATTATGTGAAGCTTTGGGATTTGTGTGGGCATACAGAAGAGTGGTGTGTTGGGCAGGAGTGAAAGTGTTCTCTGAAGCCCTTGCTGGACTGTGCACACCTTCTATCTATTATCAGTATAAGATTCATTTTGAACTTTGCTCATTTGGTTGTTGCTGCGCTAGCTGTGAACATTCTCTAAAATCATCATTTGCTCTTTTTTTCTCTGCCACATCATAAATATCTGATATGACTCCGTTGCTCTTTATTACTTTACAGTTTCTCTCCTTATGTCCTCAGCTGACTTACCTTTAAAAATCTCAACTGTTTGCTTCTTGGGAGATCTGTATGGATCTCTTGTTCAGATCAAAATGAGGCCTCTATAGAGATACAAACTAACTGGGGACACAACTCCCCTCAAGAGCTTGAGCATTTGCTGTCACCTCCTCTCCTGGAAGTTTTGCTCTGTGCTTCTCCTTCACTCACAACATCAACTACCCTAAACTAATGCAACCTTCTCCCCTTCAGGAAGGGGTGGTGCCTGCCCAACCTAGAAACAGTAACCAAGAACTTCTTTCTCTCTCCATAGCAGCTCATGGAACAGATCTGCTCATGGAACAAACAATGCATAGAGTATAGTACACAAACACTTGTAGCAGGACACTTCACATGTATTACACAGACCTTTCTTACATGATTTCTGTTTCCTCTAGATGCCACAATCCCGCTGTAATGAGCAATGTCTCCCCGGGTCCAGGAAAGCTTCTGATGGAGGATATCACTCCTGCTGTTATGACTGTGTCCCCTGTACTGAGGGAGAAATGTCCAATATAACTGGTGAGAAGAAACAAGCCACTGACCATTTCTTCTCATGTCCTTACAATGCAAATTTAAAGGGATTTTCAGTGATTTTAATACTGCTGTGTTGAGCGAAGCGAAGCATTTGAAGCAGGATTTGATCCGAAGTTTAGGAAAACTTTGATTTGCAAGAAAGCCTAATTTCCTCTCACTTTGTGGTAACAAATCAGTTTTTCCTAAAACAGCAGATGCACGAAAGTAAGAAGCCCGGGAATGCAAGATCACCCATAATGTTGTACAGTCATCCAATCAGCAGGTGGCAATCCCCTGTGATGTCACAGCCCTATAAAACCCTCATCCCACATGGTTGCTGCCATTTCACTGTGAGCTGAGCATAGGGAGATGTGGCAAGTGCTAAAGCACTAGAGGCAGTGTTGCTGAAAGCTGTTTTATAAAGGAATATTGGAGAGGGCGAGTGCAGGGACAGTGAAGGGAGATCATAGTGAGAGGTTTTTGAGACTGTAGAGAGACTGAAGCTTCAGTGTAATTGCTGTATCCATCACATTCTCGTGCAACCACATTCAGAGTTAATCCTTTATTTTAGTAGTACAGTTACGTTTCATCCGTGTTCCAGGACATTGTCATTTTTTGTGTGCTGTACATGTTCACAGTGGACTGAAATTGATTATAGCAAATACCTTCTGTTAGCTGTGGTATTACATGGTGTCAGTATAATGCCACGGTTAAATATTTCGCCCTGTTTCATGTGCAGTGGAGCGAAGTTGATTATAGTAAATGCCTTCTGTTAGCTGTAGTGTTACGTAATGTCAGTATTAGGCCATAGTTAAATATTTTGTCCTGTACAAGTATGCAGTGCAACTAAATTGATTATAGTGAATGTCTTCTGTTAGCTATTGAGTTACATAGTGTCAGTATGACACTACGGTTAAATATTTCATTCTGCTCATTGCAGTAGAACAAAATTGATTATAGCAAATGCCTTCTGTTAACTATTGTGTTCCATAAAGTCATTATTAGGCCACAATTAAATATTTCTAAACGTACATATGTGCAGTGGAACTAAATTGAATATAGCTTGTGATGAGTGAATTGAAGCATCTGTAGTGGAATTTTATCCAAGGTTTAGGAAAAATTCTATCTGCACCGAAGTCGAATTTCCTTGTGTTTTTTCCTAAAATGGTGGCTACAAGTGTTATAAAGTGAAAGAAAGAAGCCGGGGGACGTGAGACCAGAAATAATACTGTGCAGACAGCTAATCTGCATCAGGCCAGCCCTTATGATATCAAAGTCCAATAATAGCCTCATTCTGCGTGGCTTCGCCACTTCACTGTGAGCTTAGCATGTTAGGCCAAGGAGCCCTTTTTAAATAAAGAAGTGACTCTGCCCTGAGACAGAGCCACCGGGGATCACTGGACTCAGATCCTGAGTCACCCGAGCAGGGCAACCCAGGAACCAAGCAGCCGGAAAGGCAAGCTCCCGAAGGAGGACAGGGGATGAGCCCCAATGCCCGAAGGGCACGTGTGCACTAGAACTCAATAAATAGCTCCCGAAGGAGGATAGGGGGTGAGCCCCAATGCCCGGAAGGCAACTGCGCACAAGCACTCAATGCGCTCAGTCTGGGACCAGCACAGGATACCCAGCTCTCAATCGGACCACGTGTGCCGAGTTCCGCGCCTCCCGGAGGAGGTTGCAGCCCAACACACAATGTGGCCTCCAAACACACACACTGGCGCACACTAGGGTTCTGCGCCTCCCGAAGGAGGTTGCAGCCCAACAAACACAACTCCTGCCTAGACCACAGACTACACCTAGTGTGCAACCAAGGTCCTAGTCACAAAGCAGAGCGACCGGGTCTCTAGCTTAGCAAAGCAACAACAAGGCACCGGCGCCTGCTGCCAATACTGAGGGGTTTTTATAGTGAAGCAACCAATTAACAGGGCGGTGCTTCCTGTGCAGGACTGGCGGAAGTGACATCATCTGTAGCCTCGAAGTATGGGCACATGATCACCTCCTGGCGGAAGTGACACCACAGGCAGGGTCAAGGTCGGAGCTTATGACCACTTCCTGTGTCTGAACCAAAACAAAGTGTCTTAAAGCGACAGTGTCGTAATTAGACTACAAGCGCGCGCGTGCACGGCGTCGGTGCCCGCGCCTTACATAGCATAGGGAAAGACATGACAAGCACTAGGGACAGTGTTGTTAAAATCCTTTAATTGTGGGAAATTGGATAGGGACAGTGCAGGGACAGATCATAGGAAGAGTTTTTACACACTGTAGGGAGAGTATAGGGAGACTGAAGGGACTGTAGTCTGAAACTGAAATGATTCATAGGAGACAGCACAGTTTGCATCAATCCCTGTTTATTAGATAACAGCACTATCTAATTGAACAGTGAACAGTAAACCTTGTTTAGTAGATGAGCAATTCTATTATGTCTTTATTCTCAAATTGGGGTGAATAACCTGTGTACTTCTACTGTTATTAGGGAGCCCACCTTGTTTAATAGATAAACAATTCTAGACCTTTTATCTAAAATTAGGGTGAATAACTTGTCTTGTTGGCACCACGGCCCTACATCAACACATGGAGTGTCATCATAAACTGGCCTGGAAGACCGTGGCGTAATGTAGTGGCACAGCCTGACGCATATCCCAGCGACCCACACCCCTTCTCCTGCAGTCAAGGCTCCACCACCTCAGCAGAAGTGAGCTGTGTTTCTTTTCCATCGTCTACTGGTCCTGGTGCTTCTCCTACTACTTCTTGTCACGTGTTTCGCCAACAATCGGTCGCCGAGGTGACTGTACAAACACAACAGAATGCATGCACTCATCTAAAGGCACAGAAGCAGAACATGTTCCTGGTCGAGTTGATGGTACTTCAGTCCCTCCCTATACATGTGGTTTACTCTGCATTTTTCAGAGAACTGATGGCTTGTGCCAAGCCAAGGTGGAGAGTCCCAAGCCGTCACTACTTCTCCAAAAAGGCTTTATCAGCTCTCTATACATACACACATCAGAAGGTGGGCCAGTCCTTGAGCCTGTTGGTGTTGGGTACAGTTCATGGCAGCGCCGACGTGTGGAGCTGTAACTACAGTCATGGATAATATATGTCCTTTACGGCCCACTGGGAAAATGCGGTGCCTGCTCAGGCACACTAGCAAATTGGGATGTGCTGACTGACCCCCTTTTTCTTTGCAGTTTGTACTGGAGGTGTGGCTACTCCATTTAGTTGTGCACTCCTGACCAGCCTGTCTTCCCCATAGGCTGATTTTAATTAGTGTAAGTATAAAGCTGTAGCCTGCTCTCCCTGCACTCACTTGAAGCCTTTTGCTAAAGGAGATGTATAGAGTGGGACTCTCATTGCATTCAGTGGTAGCCATCTGTTACCAGGTGAGGAATAGAGTGGGCTCAGCATATATGTTGGTACCTGCATTCACTGGATTTAATGGAGGCCATTTTGGCACCAAAAATGACAAAAAGCAGAGTTGACCCAGCATGCATTTGGAACCAGAATTTTATGGTGGCCATTATGCACATAACAAGTAGTATTTAGTGTTAGGTTCCCGTATTACAGAGATTGCCTTGACGTTTGGAAGATGGGCTCAAAATAATTTTGAAACTCCACCCTCCACATGTGAGACCGACTATATGAGCAGAATAAAGGCCATGAATGATTTCTTAATGATGCAGGTGGACAAGAATACTCCCCTGTGTAACTGCCAGTGGCAGCTCATGCATGACACCTGTTGTTTGCCCAGGCTCTTTCAGGAGGTCACTTTATTTGTCAGTCTCCAGGACTACATGATAAATTATGTCATTCCACTTTTTCACATCCTGGAGCCAATGCTGTTAAAACTGGCTGGCCAGAGCACAGGAGATGTTGCGCCTACATTTCAAGGCCAACTAAGCCCTCTGGGGGCTGAACTGACAAAGGAAAGGATGAGGACAAGGAGGAGGATATTAATGCCCAGGAATTATATACATAATTAGGTGGTTTGTCTGTGAAGGGGAGTGGTCTGTAATCCCAGGTGCTATAAATTGCATAGCTAAACTCTTCTAGAGCTTGCTCTGACTTTGGGCTTGCTGTGTGAGTGGGCTGAGTATAAGTGGAGTTAAAGAACCGGAGTTTAAGACAAGGAGCAAAAAAGTAAGGTTGGAGAGATTTTCCTTGTGTGTTGTTAACTTTATTTGAGCTAGTCCTCCAGCTACAGCAAACCACAACTTCTTACATATTTACTGTTTTTCTGTACTATATATCTCCATCTAGCAGGTGCTCCATGGACAATGCTACTAAGTGCGTGTCCTGTGCAATGTATGCATGCCTTGAAGAGCCATTCGAGGGTGAATACATTTGCACTAGATGCAATCACGTTGCATATTTAGAAGCCCAGATCTTTGATCTAAATAAGCAGCTTGACATACTTACATTAAACACCTGGAGAGAGGCTTAGACCTCACAGTGCAGGCACTGGCTGGGGCCAGTGAAGAGGAGGTGGGAGGAGAAGGGCAAGAGCAGGACTATCAGGTCAGCAGTTGGGTTAATGTAGTAAGAAGGGGTAGAAGGAAAAGTGCCAGGGAGGCTAGTCCTGAGCTGGAACGCCCTAGTAAATATGCCTGTTTGGCTGATATTAGGGATGAAAGCCCAGGACCAGCGACACTGCAGCAGGCCATTTCTCCTAGAAACCAGGAGGATGACTGCTGCAGGAAGGATGGGAAAAGGAGAGCAGCAAAGGACAGACAGATGCTGGTGATAGGGAACTCTATTATTAGGCAGCGAGACCGTGAATGTCGAACAGTGTGTTGTCTCCCGGGTGCTCCGGTTCGGCATATCGCGGATCGGATTGACAGATTGCTGGGTGGGGCTGGTGAAGACTCGGCGGGGGAGATGTAAGGTCCTTAAAAATGATTTTAGGGAACTAGGAGAGAAGCTCAAGTCCAGGACCTCCAAGGTAGTGTTTTCAGAAATACTACCAGTGCCACGAGCATCACTAGAGAGACAACGGGAGATTAGGGAGTTAAATAAGTGGCTCAGAGGCTGGTTCAGGAAGGAAGGGTTTGGGTTCATGGAGAACTGGGCCGACTTCTCTGTTGGCTACAGACTCTACAGTAGGGACGGGCTGCACCTTAATGGGGAGGGTGCAACTGGCCTGGGGGAAAAAATGGTTAGACGGCTGGAGGAGCTTTTAAACTAGGATCTGGGGGAGGGTGGGGGGTAATACTAATAAGGGGGTAGATAGTGTAGATAGAGACTGGATCATAGGAGGGGAGAGTGGGGGGTTATTGAGGAATGCAGGGAGAATATTGGGCAAAAGATCAACCAAAGTAACCCAAAAACCCTGGATATTCACTTCACAGGTAATAGTAATTTAAAAAGTGGGGCAAAAAATTTAAAAAATATACATAGATCTCTTAATTGTATGTACACTAATACCAGAAGCCTGACTAATAAAATTGGTGAACTGGAATTAGTGATGTGTGAGGAGGACTATGACATAGTGGGAATAACTGAGACATGGCTGGATGATACCTATGACTGGGCAGTTAATGTACAGGGCTACAATCTTTTTAGAAAGGATCGTCAAAAGCGGAGAGGGGGAGGGGTTTGCCTTTATGTAAAGTTCTGTCTAAAGCCCACACTGCGGGAAGATATAAGTGAGGGACATGACGATGTGGAGTCACTGTGGGTAAAAATACATGTAGCTTAAAACAATAATAAAATACTAATTGGAGTTTATTATAAACCACCTAATATACCAGAGCCCATAGAAAATCTACTTCTAAACTAAATAGACGAGGCGGCAAAACATAATGAGCTTGTTATTATGGGGGACTTCAACAACCCAGATATAGACTGGAAAACTGAAACCTATACATCTCATAAAGGAAACAGGTTCTTGGAAATAACCAAAGACAATTACCTTTCCCAACTGGTTCAGGACCCGACTAGAGGGACGGCCATACTGGGCTTAGTACTAATCAATAAACCTGACAGAACAACAGATGTGCAGGTTGGGGGACACCTGGGAAATAGTGACCATAACATAATAACCTTCCAATTGTCATTCAAAAAAGTGTTTCTTCAGGGAGGAACAAAAATACCAAACTTCAAAAAAGCTAAATTTAGCAAACTAACAGAGGCTATAGGCCTAACTAACTGGGACAAAATAAAAAAATAAAAAATAAAATAAAAAATAATAATAATAAAAAAATAAAAAAAAAATAAAAAAACAGCCACAAAATGATATTTTTAAAGGAATCCTAATATCTAATTGTGAGAGGTACATACCTTATGGGAATAAAAGGTTAAGAAACAAGACAAAACCAATGTGGATAAATAGAACTGTAAAGAAAGCAATAAATGACAAAAAAAGCAATTAAATCACTAAAACAGGAGGGAAGCGAGGAAGCATTGAAAAACTATAAGGAAAAAAATAGAATATGTAAAAGACAAATAAAAGTAGACAAACTAGAGACCAAGAGATTAATCGCCAAAGAGAGTAAAACTAATCCTAAAATTTTCTTTAATTATATAAATGGTAAAAAGTATAAACCTGAAGGTGTCGGCCCCTTACAGAGTAATGAGGGGGGAGTTGCAGAGAGCGATGAGGAGAAAGCAAAGCTACTGAATATTGTTTTTTACCACTGTATTCACTGAGGAAAATAAACTGTCAGATGAAATGCAGAATATAAAAGTAAATTCCCCATTCAAAGTGCCCTGTCTGACCCAGGAAGAAGTACAGTTAGTGCATCTTAAAAAGATTAAAATAGACAAATCAGCAGGACCAGATGGCATACACCCCCGTATCCTAAGAGAATTAAGTAATGTCATAGCCAGACCCTTATTTCTGATATTTAAGGACTTTATACTGACAGGGAGTGTTCCAGAGGATTGGCGCATAGCAAATATGGTGCCAATATTGAAAAAGGGTCCAAAAACAGAGCCTGGGAACTATAGACCGGTAAGTTTAACATCTGTAGGGGGTAAACTGTTTGAGGGTTTTCTAAGAGAAAAAAAAAAGGGGATTTCAGTCAGCACATCCCAGAGTGCAGGTGCTGGTTGCTATGGCTAAATACATGTCAAAGGAAAATACATAAATTGCAGCCGCACACCGCTACCAGATAAAGCACAAAATGCCATAGTGATATAGTATTCCAAAGCTCATGCTATGCTTGTATAATAAATTAGAGACTCTTGGCAAATACATTTTGTACAAAATTATCTGAGCCCATTCACCACAGTCAAGGTGGTCTCTGCAGAATGGGAACCTAACGCTTTGTCCTACCTGTTACGTGCCAGTCTTGGCTTCCATATAATCAGGGGGCGCCTTGTTCCACATGCATGTAATGTCCACTTGCCTTCCGCCATTTCTGGTACTACAAAGGCCTCCCCTAGTTCAGCTGGTTTAGTTGTACTGGAGGTGTGGCTACTCTATTTGGTCATGCACTCCTGACTAAGTCCATTTGCCCCACAGGTGGTTTTTTAATCAGTGCAACTATAGCCGAGTGATTCGGCATGCATGTTAGTGTCTGCACTCCTGAACCAGGGGAGGCCTTTGTAGTACCAGAAATGGCGGAAGGCAAGTGGACATTACATGCATGTGGAACAAGGCGCCCCCTGATTATATGGAAGCCAAGACTGGCACGTAACAGGTAGGACAAAGCGTTAGGTTCCCATTCTGCAGAGACCACCTTGACTGTGGTGAATGGGCTCAGATAATTTTGTACAAAATGTATTTGCCAAGAGTCTCTAATTTATTATACAAGCATAGCATGAGCTTTGGAATACTCTATCACTATGGCATTTTGTGCTTTATCTGGTAGCGGTGTGCGGCTGCAATTTATGGGTTTTCTAAGAGATGCTATCTTGGAGTACCTCAATGAAAATAAGCAAATTACTCCATATCAGCATGGCTTCATGAGGGATCGGTCATGTCAAACTAATTTAATCAGTTTCTATGAGGAGGTAAGTTCTAGACTTGACCGCGGCGAATCAATGGATGTCATATATCTGGACTTCTACAAAGCATTTGACACAGTACCACATAAAAGGTTAGTATATAAAATGAGAATGCTTGGCCTGGGAGAAAATGTCTGTATGTGGGTAAGTAACTGGCTCAGTGATAGAAAACAGAAGGTGGTTATTAATGGTACATACTCAGATTGGGTCACTGTAACTAGTGGGGTACCACAGGGGTCAGTATTGGGCCCTATTCTCTTCAATATATTTATTAATGATCTTGTAGAAGGCTTGCACAGTAAAATATCAATTTTTGCAGATGACACTAAACTGTGTAAAGTAATTAACACAGAAGAGGACAGTACACTGTATATATACTACAGAGGACAGTATACTGTATATATACTACAAAGGACAGTACACTGTATATATACCACAGAGGACAGTATACTGTATATATACTACAGAGGACAGTATACTGTATATATACTACAGAGGACAGTACACTGCTACAGATGGATCTGGATAGACTGGAGGTTTGGGCAGAGAAGTGGCAGATGAGGTTTAACACTGACAAATGTAAAGTTATGCACATAGGAAGGAACAATGCAAGTCACCAGTACATACTAAATGGTAAAACACTGGGTAACACTGACATGGAAAAGGACCTAGGAATTTTAGTGAACAGCAAACTAAGCTGTAGAAACCAGTGTCAGACAGCTATTGCCAAGGCCAATAAGATAATGGGCTGCATCAAAAGAAGCATAGATGCCCGTGATGAGAACATAGTCCTGCCACTTTACAAATCACTAGTCAGACCACACATGGAGTACTGTGTACAGCTCTGGGCTCCTGTGAACAAGGCAGACATAGCAGAGCTGGAGAGGGTTCAGAGGGGGGCAACTAAAGTAATAACTGGAATGGGTGGAATACAGCACCCAGAAAGATTGTCAAAATTATGATTATTTACTTTAGAAAAAAGACGACTGAGGGGAGATCTAAGAACTATGTATAAATATATCAGGGGTCAGTACAGAGATCTCTCCCATGATCTATTTTTCCCCAGGACTGTGACCGTGACGAGGGGACATCCTCTGCGCCTGGAGGAAAGAAGGTTTGTTCACAAAGATAGAAGAGGATTCTTTACGGTAAGAGCAGTGAGACTATGGAACTCTCTGCCTGAGTAGGTGGTGATGGTAAGTTCACTAAAAGAGTTCAAGAGGGGCCTGGATGTATTTCTGGAGGGTAATAATATTATAGGTTATAGTTACTAGAGAGGGGTTGTTGATCCAGGGAGTTATTCTGATTGCCTGATTGGAGTCGGGAAGGAATTTTTTCCCCGAAAGTGAGGAATATTGGCTTCTACCTCACAGGGTTTTTTTGCCTTCCTCTGGATCAACTTGCAGGATAACAGGCCGAACTGGATGGACAGATGTCTTTTTTCGGCCTTATAAACTATGTTACTATGTTACTATGTCCAAGGGACTGGAGAGGAATAGGATAAGCAAACGGAGGACTAGGAGCTGGAGGGCCATGAGGAACATCAAGCAGATGACCCCAACGCACCATGGCAGTATGCAGCAGAGATGGAAGAAGGATTCTCTTGCACAAATGGCCAGATGCATGCTGAGTTTCTGACGTAGAACAGCTGCATTATCACAATTCGGCAGAGAGATGACTACTGTCTCTCTACAATATTAGACTCCTCAGACGTTTGCCACCTTCACCACTCTGTGACTAACAACTATGTTGACTCTTCATGCGTCTGCCACCCTCAACAGTCTGTGCCTGACAACTATGTTGACTCCTCATGTGGTTGCCACCCTGACAACTCTGAGACTGGGCCACTGTGTTGACTCCTCATGCGCTCGCTACCTTCACCCCCTTGTGACTGACAACTATGTTAACTCCTCATTCGTTTGCCACCCTTACCACCCTGTGGCTAACCACTATGTTAACGCCTCATGCATTTGCCATCCTCACCACTCTGTGACTGACCACTATGTTGACTCCTCATGCGGTTGTGAAATACCCCAGAGTGGTGTTACCACTCCTATACCCTGCTGCTGTCTTTAATGGGCTAATCTCAAAACCTTATTATGTATTTTATTTCAGGTCATACAAAACTGTGAACTTAATGCAATACAATGTTATGCAACTTTTTATAATATGTAATATGCATGGTGTACCATCAGGTGGCTATTGTTACCTTGCTTAATTATGTCCCTCTATCTTCTGTAGGATTAGAGCGCACATGATAAACCCTATGCGGTCTCCATGATAGGTGAGCGTGCATAATTAATTTTTTTAGTGAATTGCACAAGTTGCGAATAAAGTACTATATGTTTTTAGCGTCCACTCCCCTGTCCTGTTCTGGGCACACATAATTTCTCTTTTAATTTTATGTGTTATTCCTCCCCTTTTTTCCTTTGTAAGTGAATTGCACAAGTTGCGAATAAAGTACTATATGTTTTTAGCTTCCACTCCCCTGTCCGTGATTGCTTGTGTACCATCAGGTGGCAGCAATCAAGGCACAGCCATAGTTACTAAGAATGGACCTTTCCTCTAGAGAGCAGTGGGTGAGTCCCACTTCCTGCAAGAAGGGTAGGGATCTAGTTAGATCCAGTTTAAGAGTACCCCCTGCTAGGGGAAGGTTTGCAGGGGCATGTCTCTGCTGGACAGAGCAACTTTAGCTCTGCTGACCAGTAAGTCAGAATTATTGAGCCTCAGAAGCCAGGAGGTAGATCCCTGGCCCAACCTAAGTCCGACCAAGGAGAAAAGTGCAGCCTTTTGGATTAATCCAAGTTTACAAAAAGATTTTCAGTACAGCAGTGAACAACATAATTAGAGTAGAAGTATATGCCTGCCAGTTATATGCTAAAACATGCTGGGACCAAGACAAAGCCGAAGGATTGTTGTTTGAATTCAAGTAACATAGTAACATCATTTATAAGGCTGAAAAAAGACATCTGTCCATCCAGTTCGGCCTGTTTTCCTACAAGTTGATCCAGAGGAAGGCAAAAAAACCCTGTGAGGTAGAAGCCAATTTCTCCCACTTTAGGGAAAGAGATTCCTTCCCGACTCCAATCAGGCAATCAGAATTACTCCCTGGATCAATGGCCCCTCTCTAGTAACTATAACCTCTAATATTATGACCCTCCAGAAATACATCCAGGCCCCTCCTGAACTCTTATAGTGAACTTACCATCACCACCCCCTCAGGCAGAGAGTTCCATTGTCTCACTACTCTTACCGCAAGGAATCCTCTTCTATGTTTGTGTACAAACCTTCTTTCCTCCAGGTGCAGAGGATGTCCCCTCGTCACAGTCACAGTCCTGGGGATAAATAGATGATGGGAGAGATCTCTGTACTGACCCCTGATATATTTATACATAGTTATTAGATCTCCCCTCAGTCGCCTTTTTTCTAAAGTGAATAAGCCTAATTTTGATAATCTTTCTGGGTACTGTAGTCCACCCATTCCAGTTATTACTTTAGTTGCCCCCCTCTGAACCCTCTCCAGCTCTGCTATGTCTCGCTTGTTCACAGGAGCCCAGAACTGTACACAGTACTCTATGTGTGGTCTGACTAGTGATTTGTAAACTGGCAGGACTATGTTCTCATCACGGGCATCTATGCCTCTTTTGATGCAACCCATCATCTTATTGGCCTTGGCAGCAGCTGTCTGACACTGGCTTCTACAGCTTAGTTTGCTGTTCACTAAAATTCCTAGGTCCTTTTCCATGTCAGAGTTACCCAATAATTTACCATTTAGTATGTACTGGTGACTTGCATTATTCCTTCCCATATGCATAACCTTACATTTTTCAGTGTTAAACCTCATCTGCCACTTCTCTGCCAAAGCCTCCAGTCTGTCCAGATCCATCTGTAGCAGTGTACTGTCCTCTTCTGTGTTAATTACTTTACACAGTTTAGTGTCATCTGCAAAAATTGATATTTTACTGTGCAAGCCTTCTACAAGATCATTAATAAATATATTGAAGAGAATAGGGCCCAATACTGACCCCTGTGGTACCCCACTAGTGACAGTGACCCAATCTGAATATGTGCCGTTAATAACCACCCTCTGTTTTCTATCACTGAGCCAGTTACTTACCCACATACAGACATTTTCTCCCAGGCCAAGCATTCTCATCTTATATACTAACCTTTTATGTGGTACCGTGTCAAATGGTCTGGAGAAGTCCAGATATACAACATCCATTGATTCGCCGCGGTCCAAATTAGAACTTACCTCCTCATAGAAACTGATTAAATTGGTTTGACATGACCGATCCCTCATGAAGCCATGCTGATATGGAGTTATTTGCTTATTTTCATTGAAGTACTCCAAGATAGCATCTCTTAGAAAACCTTCAAACAGTTTACTCACGACAGATGTTAAACTTACCGGCCTATAGTTCCTGGGCTCTGTTTTTGGACCCTTTTTGAATATTGGCACCACATTTGCTATGCGCCAATCCTGTGGAACACTCCCTGTCAGTATAGAGTCCTTAAATATCAGAAATAAGGATGTGGCGATAACATTACTTAATTCTCTTAGGATACGGGGGTGTATGCCATCCGGTCCTGGCGATTTGTCTATTTTAATCTTTTTAAAACGCAGCTCTACTTCTTCCTGGGTCAGACAGGGCACTGTTAATGGCGAATTTACTTTTATGTTCTGCATTTCATCTGACAGTTTATTTTCCTCAGTGAATACAGTGGAAAAAAAGATATTTAGTAGCTTTGCTTTCTCCTCATCACTCTCTACAACTCCCCCCTCATTTCTCTGTAAGGGGCCGACACCTTCAGGTTTATACTTTTTACCATTTATATAATTAAATAACATTTTAGGGTTAGTTTTACTCTCTTTGGCGATTAATCTCTCGGTCTCTAGTTTGGCTGCTTTTATTTGTCTATTACATATTCTTTTTTTTCCTTATAGTTTTTCAATGCTTCCTCGATCCCCTCTTGTTTTAGTGATTTAAATGCTTTCTTTTTGTCATTTATTGCTTTCTTTACAGTTCTGTTTATCCACATTGGGTGGTGTGTCACAGTGTATTAGCACTGTGACACACCATAAAGAGACATTTTAGGCCACAAATATACCACTTAACATTCCTACACCTGGGAGGTATTTTCTCCTATAGAGGATAGGGCCCTGGGGGGAGGCTGCCTGCTGCAGTTGCCACCCTCAACACTCTGTGACTGGGCCACCATGTTGACTCCTCATGCGACTGCCACCCTCACTACTCCATGACTGACTACTATGTTAACTCCTGATGCTGTTGTCACCGTCACCACTCTGACTGGACCACTGTGTTGACTCCTCATGCTGTCACCACTCTCCCCACTCTGTGACTGGACCACTGTGTTTACTCCTCATGATGTCACCACTCTCCCCACTCTGTGACTGGGCCACTATGTTGGCTCCTCATGTGGTTGCCACGCTCACCACTTTGTGACTGACCATTTTGTTGACTCCTCACACACTTTTCATCCACACCACTCTGTGACTGGGCCATTGTGTTGACTCCTTATGCTGTTACATCATCAAGATATCATTTGCGGCCTTCCTTTGTTCATATAGTTGGTTAAACATGCGGAGTGTGGAGTTCCAACAGATGGAAGTGTTTAATATGAATCAATGTTGGGCAACTCTATTCTGCCGTTGCAGCTCAAGGAGGGTGTGTTTTGCAGTGTACGAGTGGCTGACATGCATGCACAGTTTCCTGACCATTTACAAGATGGCTTGAAGTTTGGTGGAAGACTTGAAGAAGGGTCGAGAAACCCCTTTACAACCAGATTAAAGACATGCGCTATGCAGGGCACATAGGGCAACCCTTCTTCATGCAGCACCGACACAATGTTCTTCCCATTATTCAGATGTGTAGTGAGGAGGGGGCAGATGGGACAGGTGTTGGCAGTTCATATTCATAGTGAAGCAGGGAGCGGCCGCTCCCTGCTTCACTGTTCTGCCAGAGCTCCCACCTCAGATGGCACATTGCACTGCTGTGGGAGGATCGCTGAAAGCCCAGGAATCAGCCTCCTGCACAGCCAGCAGCTCAATGTTTGTGTGGCAACATGTCGTCAGAGAAGCAGGTTAGTATTTGTGTGTTTTTTTTTCTTTTATATAGCTGCATAGGGCACGGGGAGTCAAAGGGGGCCACAAATCTGTGAGAGGGCACAAAAGTGGGCATAACTACACTGATGGGCAAGATAGCGTGATGAGTTAAGGATTTATGTGTTAACCCTGCTACATCTGTAACTACAGTGAGGGGGCACAAACTGGGCATAACTACTATGAGGAGGCACAAAGATGGGCATAATTACAGTGAGGGGTCACAAAGATAACAAAACTACTATGAGGGGGAACAAAGGTGGGCATAACTAATGTGAAGGAGCACAAAGATGGACATCACTACTATGACGGGCACAAAGGTGGGTATAGCTACAGTGATGGGCCATAAGGTGGACATAAGCATTCTGAAGGGGCCACAATGTTAGCATAACTAATGTGAAGGGGCACAAAGATAGAGGGCATAACTGCTGTGATGGGCCACAAGTAGGACACAACTATTGTGAATGGGCTATAATGTGGGAATAACTACTGTTAAGGGACACAATGTGGGCATTTATGCTGTCTTACAGGACCAGCACAGCACCTCCTACTGGGGATTTACTAGGTACAGTCACCATCCCTTCCTTATGTGATTATTCTTTTTTCTCTATCACCACAGCGACCTTCTTTCGGATCCAGTGGCCATCACGCCGACACACCAGGGTCAACCTGGATAAGATACGACCAGTTGGGTCTTTCATTTATTGCAAGGAGTATTGGTACAGTGTGTACCCTATGCTAGATTTTATTAGGAATGTGGAACTGGGTGAGTTTAGTCATGCATTGGGCAGAGTTAGAGGAGTGGCTTAGTGTAAATAAAATTTGAATCCTTGTCCCAGGTGCAGGAAAGCCTAGCTACACCTCTGCCTTTATCGGTGAACATAGTTCCAATCCGCAGTTGGCGAGGAGATAGCCAGTATTCAGTTTCCCCTTGAAGGACACTGAGCAGTTCTTTCCTGGTGTGACTTCGGCCAGGCAAACCATGTGCAGAACAGCGTGATACTGCTGTGCTCTGCATAGGTGGTGTACTAGAGGACCACTCAGAACCGTGCATACAGTGGAAGCTGGTCAAGGTTGAGGATGTGGAGACAGAGGTGGACATTGGTGCAGGACTCACAGCTTGAGAAAGTGGAACAGCATTGCCTTCACCTGGTGGAGTTGCTGGTGTGCCTGGGCAGGAACCACATTTATACAGTGGACCATAAAGTACAAATATTGTCCTTGACCATAGTTACAGCTGCACACGTCAGCCCTGCTATGAAATTTACCAGAAACCAACAGGCTCAAGTAATTACCTACCTTCTGTTCAATCTATGTGTGCAGGGCTGGTGCTGCCTTTTTGGAGAATTAATGACGACTTGGGACTCTTCACCTTGGCTCATCATCAGGACCAGTGCCACTTATGCCTTCACTTTTCCGGATACTCCTGTCAGGACAGCAGGGGTAAGGACTTCTGGCTGCAGCGGTTGAGGCAAGGTTGCACCCAGGGAAGAATCGCCAGCTCCCCTGGCTGCTGCTGACTTTACTTTCCAGGGTAGTTGGTACTGGATCACCGTGGACTGGAAAGAAAAGGATGATGTCGTCAGCTGGCCCAGCTGAAAGGATTGTGGTGGTGGTGGTGGAAGTCCAGGGATCAAAGGCTCTGGCTGTGGCTTCTCCCTGAAACGGAGGGTGCCATCTGGTGGCTCCTGTAGGCAGCGCATGCCTCCTGCGCCTGGTGGTTCCTCCGGTCAAACTTCTGGTGGTGATGTAGGGACCAGGGGCTTAGACAATAAGGTAACCTCGGTAGCAAAGTGGCCTTTGAAGGATGCCATGGGGGTATATTCCACCTGATCTTCCACGTATAGGCTGTGACGGGGTTGGGGCAGGTATGGCCGTTTCACAGACCGGAAGAAGAATGCGTATGTAGCGTTAGCATTCAAAATTTTAAGAACATTTACGACTAATTTGAAGCAAATCTAAAAAAAATCCAGATTCGCTTCAGAGTAGGAAAAATGGAAGATTCATAACAAATCTATGAAGTGGTAAATAGATTTTCACATCTCTACTCAAAAGTAATATTTTTTAAAGAAAGTATTTCCTAATCACTGCCCCTAGTGCCATATAACATCTCTCCCTGCACCAAGTTCACTGTAAAATGGCAGAGACCATGCAGGAGGAGACTTTTTTTTAGGGCTATGACATCACAGGGGCTGGCTATCTGTGGATTAGCTGTCTACATGGAATTATGGTTGAGCCCTAATTCCCAGGCTTCTTACTTTCACTCTGTAACATGTGCAGCACCCATTTAAAAAAAAAAAATCGTTACCACAAATCACCAGGAAACTTGGATTTGTGGCAAATCAAAGTTTTCCTGACATTCGTATTTAATGCCACTTTGAATGCTTTGATTCGCTCAACTCTATTTGTTATCTGCAGTGCTACTCATGCACTGTATTACTGCACATACTAGTCCAAGATCTGCTGACAAATTCCCTTTAATATCTACTATTTTTGGAGGTCTAGATTTTCTGCTTAGCTTCTTCAAGAGTTTTGAATGAAACACATTGAAGAATATGTAAGATTTCTGTCCTCAGATTGTGAGATTTCCCCATAAGTCACAGATCTGCAGCTTTACTCACATCTTCTTTTATCATATAAGCCAGAAAAAGCAGCTGAATTAGACTTTAAATTGAGGCTGCGATGGAGACCTGTTAGGAGTATAGTAGTAATCCCTTTTAGGTTTACACCAGGTGGAGAGAGAGACCACAGTTGAGTATGATAGAGCTGGATACCCATACTTTACTCAAGAAATTCTTCAGCAAGTGGCTCAGTACAGATATTTAATATAGCCTCTTCATTAACAGGAACACAGGCAAACTGGTAGCTCAAACAGTTATTAACAGTGACAGATTCTTTCTATAATATTTAAATGTTATTTTTCCACCACCAAGGCTCTCCGAGTTCTCAGCCAGTGCACAATGTATTTACAGTCCTCTTACATACCAAGTAACACAACAATTAACTTTATGGTTTCCCTCCAGTTCTCCCTGGGCAGAGAATGTGTCTCCTGCAGTGATGATGTTTCAGGTATATAGCATCAAATTAGACCCACGTGTGGCCTGCTTTGTTTTAGTACTAGAAAATGGTCGCAATGTAAGACAGCTTGGAAGCCCTCTTACATTGAGAAGTGGCAGTGGATCCACCAAAGTTATGTAGAGGCCAGTGCCTCTACATAAGTTCGGCGGATCCACTATCAGTGCAGGGCCTTATTAAGATCAGCGTCTAAAACACCGGTCTTAAAAAATGTGCCCCTAAGAACTTAAAATGTCTACTCATCAAATATATAAAGCTGTATTTTATCTTCCTATGGACTGGTAATTAAGATCTTCTGATGGACCATGAGTTTCCTAATCACGTCTTACTTTTCATGTAGATTATTCTGAAATTAGATTCAGACTCAGAGAAAAAGTGATTTCACAAAACTAAATATCTCCTTCTTGTATAGACAGTGACATCTGCCAGACATGTCCCGAGGATCAGTGGCCAGATCCTGGAAAAACAAGATGTCTTCCTAAAGTCTATGAATTTCTCTCATATAAAGAAGATACTGTGGCTTCATTCTTCTCTATAACAGTGATGCTCTGCTGTGCAATAACCTGCTACATCATAAGAATCTTCATCTTACATTGGGACACTCCTCTTGTAAAGGCCAATAACCGGACAGTGAGCTTCATCCTCCTTGTCTCCATCTTGTTGAGCTTCCTCTGTGTCTTCTTGTTCCTTGGACGTCCAGTAGACATAACCTGTAAGATGAGACAAACATCCTTTGGGATGTTCTTCTCAGTTTCTCTTTCTTCTGTTTTGGCCAAGACTATTATGGTCTGCATCGCTTTTAAAGCCACCAAACCAGGCAGTTCCTGGAGGAAGTTGGTGGAGGTCAGAGTGTCCTATTATGTGGTGGTGATATGCTCCTTCATACAAGTGCTGATCTGTGTTATTTGGTTGTCAGTGTCTCCTCCATATCAGGAGTTTGACCACCATTCTTATCCTGGGAAGATCATCATTCAGTGTAATGAAGGCTCAGATATCTGGTTCTACTCCATGTTGGGTTATCTGGGGCTCCTGGCAGCTGTGAGCCTTGTTCTAGCTTTCATGGTGAGGACATTACCGGACAGTTTTAATGAGGCCAAGTACATCACCTTCAGCATGCTGGTGTTCTGCAGCGTCTGGATCTCCATGATCCCGGCTTATCTGAGCACCAGAGGAAAGAACATGGTGGCTGTGGAGATATTCGCCATATTGTCCTCATCTGCTGGAATATTAGCCTGTATATTCTTTCCTAAATGTTATATCCTAATAATGAAACCTGAGCTGAACTGTCGAAACCAATTAGTAAAAAAGTAAATTTAATTTAATTACAACAACTAGTCACAATAAACTGCATTCAGCATAATAGAGCATTCCCCACCACAACAGCAGATCCTTTCCCTGTGTTCTAAAATTTAAGGGCAACACAGAGGCATTTTAATTACTCCTAGACTCCTTTATATAAAGGTGGAGCCCTCCTTTATTCTACAGTCCATAATCCACAATAGTATCCTGTTAAATCCATGTATGACAAGAAACCACCACCTGACCAATCCAGAAATATCCAAAGAAGTCTCTTCCAGTTAGTAAGAAATGTGAAGCTAGAAAATGTACCGTAAAATCTTCCCATCACTTTCCATCACTAATTAATTGTGACACACACACCATCTGTATTAGATTTAATGGCAAAAATGGATCAAGATAAAACAAGAGGGAGAGCTTGCATCAAAAATATGCATGTAACATCATACCAGTCCAGTAATACAGGAAACAGGCCAGTGCCTAGGATAAGCCACGGAAAGCCACAATTCAGAACCCCCACATGATCAGTACAAAAGCAAGGCTCACCCACTACACCCAACGCCTGTGGTTGGTGGTAATATTCACATTTATATGGACCACAACCAATATAAACCAGTCTTCATATGTTGTTAACATTTACCATACCCATAATTGTATGAAAAATTCAAATTTAAAATAGTGCTGGAATATTTACAAAATATCAGCAACTTAAGCATGAACATTGATATTATTCCACTGAATCACTTCCATCATACCAAACACTAAGGGCCAAGGGGCATGGCTACAACCGACTGAGCCTCAAAACAAATTTTTATGACCCCCCCCTCCCCCCATCCCACCATGGCCATTTCCCCTCGGGAAATTCTATGCCCACCATAAAGGATACCCTGTGGTTTATGACAGTATGCTTAGGCCATGGACCCTGCTGGGCACCCTAAGCCTGCTGAGACATAAGAGCAAACAACAGGACGTCCTTATGCACAATGTCATTGCTCACCTGGATGCCATCTCCCCTCCAGCTACTGCAGGGTCACTATTTTCTGTTAACCCTGCAGTTACTGTACCTTTGAGTGTGGATTTGAGTGACCTCTTCCATCAATCTATAGTGGATCCTAAAAACTGTTGTGGTTTCCTTAACCAGTGCTTGATCCACTTCGAGTTGCATGGACAGAAGTTTCCTACTGAGCATTCCAAGGTCACCTTCATTGTGTCCCTGCTGTCTGATGAGGCCCTTGCTTGGGCAAATTCTATTGAACATGCAGGTCCGGAGACCACTAGCCGGCAAACGTTCTTGGCTACCTTCTGGCTGGTCTTTGAATTTCCTCCCTGCACATCCTCCACTGCTTCAGCTATGCTGTGTCTACAGTACGTCAGGGTTCTCTGTCTGTGGGCCAGTATGCCATCCAGTTTCGTACCATGGCTGCAGAACTTGCATGGAACAGTGAAGCTCAACTGGTGGTGTTCTGGGAAGGTGATATGCAATTAAGGGAATGTTCTAAGAGGTCACATGCACTAGAAGACCACCTTGCCTTGCTCCATTCTTCCAGAGGTCGATCCTTTCTCTGGTGTCCACACCATATGAAGAATCTATGCAAGTAGAGTGCCTCCGATTATCTGACCAGGAATGTCTACAGTAAAAAGCAGAGAACATGTGCCTGTATTGTGGATGCCAGGCCCACTTTGTGCATAATTGTCCATAGAAGCCAGAAAATGGCAATATCTAGGATCAATTGAAGAGGTGGTCCTAAAAAAGGAGAAGTCCTCTCCAAAATTTTCAGTTCCAGTGACTTTCTCTCTGTCTATGCCTGCACTCTTGGTCTCTGGGTCGGCCGGTAATTCAGTAAATTGCTGTCACTTCCTGAACCAGTGCTCTTTTCTACTATGCCCCTTAAGTTGCAAACAGGGATTCTGCATTCGGAGAATGAATGATCTCCTTCTATGTGGTGCCAGCTTCCGTGAATCCTGTTATCCTTAGTCTTCCCTGGATGCATTGTCACACTCCAGTCCTGGACTGGCACTCTAGTAAGGTCCTACATTCGGGATCCTCCTGTTGGTCCACCTGCTTATCGGAGGGCAGACCTGCTTCCTCACCTTCAGTACTTGAAAACCTGCCTGGGAATGTTCTTCCCATTATCAATGACCAGAGTTCTGATCTTCAGTTGGCATAGGGAAAGCCAGGATTCGATTTCTTGGTTGACGACGTGGAGCGATTCCTCCCTGGAGTGACTCCGTCCGCCCAGGCTGGCCAGATGCAGAACAGCGTGACACCGCCATCCTCTGCATAGGTACTCTGAAGGACCACTCTGAACTGTGCCTTAAGTGAAGGATGTGGACAAGGAGGAGGATGAGGTGACAGAGGGAGACATTGAGGTCAGACCCCCCCCCCACGACCTGAGGAGACAGGGTGAGTGCAAACTGCCTGCTGGCCAATGAATCATTGTGCTGAGAAAACCCCTTTAAGGCAAGCACTTCTTAGTATATCTAAACTTTCAATAAACTGTGCATAAATCAATTGTCCAGTGCATATTCTCTCTGTATGCTTTATGTTTTAGTTTGCTTTTCCTCTGAGCTGATGTTTGGAGAGGTTAGCTGCTCTCATGGCTTCTATATGCTGCTGATGCAAAAACATCTTAGGCCTTATGTATGAAAACTGTCAAGGTGTAGAAGTTTTTTGTTGCCCATAGAAACCAATTAGAACTCCCCTTTCATTTTCATATAGTGCTCTGGA